>VIBQ01000134.1:0-41428 GCA_006937295.1 Carpinus fangiana
CCCTTAATTTATATTTGCTAAGCTCTTAGTTATTGCTATTCAATTCTATTTTATTTCCTTTTTGTGTTTTCTTTGTTTTATAGGTCTTTGGAAGAAAAGAAAGCATTCTGGAAGTCTAGGGCTTCATGGACAAGAATTTGGAAAAGCTAGAAGTTAAGGAAGAAGGAACTGGAGTCTGTGAGAGCGATCGATCACAACAGCGTTCGAGCGCCCAAGCAAATGATCAATCGCAGTGCGATCGAGCGCACCTGTGCCTGAAGCCCAATACAGCCGCAGCCCTATTTTGGAAATTTTTGTTTTATTAGGGTTTTGTTAATCATTGTTGCACAAGGACTTAACCCTACAATTTTTAGGATTTCTAGAATTCTCTTAGACTCTATAAATAGGCCTGTAAACACAAAAAAATATACACATGATTTTGGAGAAGAATTTACGACACTCAAGGAAGCGACTTTCCGGGTTTATTCTTTTCCTTTGATTTATTTTATTTTATGAAGATGATTAGCATCAATATCATATGTAACTAAACCTTTCAGCAGGGCTTGATTGAAGCCCTGATCATGTTTTGATAAGCGCCGAATATTGCACATTCAAGCCCCTTAACTCGCATATGTTAATTCTTTAGCGTTGTTATTTGTTTGATGTTATTTTGTTTTTGTGTTTCAGGTCAAATACATGAGTTCCGTTGAAAATTGGACTGAAGAGGACAGTTGGCACCATTCTGTGCTGGCGAACGATCTTTGCTCATCTAGGATCGATCGCATCTGCGATGGATCGCATACCCTGGAGATCAATTGCACTCGAGGACCCTTTAGATGGCAGGCGCCTTGTTACAGCGTGAACTGATTGTAAAGTTTCCTACTTGAAGTGGGAAACTAACCTACGACTGTAATTAGGGTTTTAGGGTTTCTAGAGTTTCCTAGTCCCTATAAATAGGCTCTTATACATTGTAAAAAGGGTCCGTTTTCCTTAGAGCGAAAATTGTAGAAATTTCCCGTGGAGTTCATTCATCATCATGAGCGGCTAAACCCCCGTTGTGGGGTATCGATGTAACCCTCTCCAAGCACAATGGTGATTGAATTTAATTCTAGTTAATTTGTTTTATGTATGTTGATTGCATAACTGTGAGAATTGCAAAATCTGAATTCTGTTCTTAATATTAATGCAATTGTTATTCAATTTCAAAATCAATATTTGCGAAATTCTCTTCTTGTCTTAGAAATTATTTTGTCTGTATTGAACTCAATCAATCTTATTTTCTGTGATTATAAGATTGATGGTTATGCAATGAGTTTTAATATGCATATGATTAATAGGATTAGATAGACCATGCTTAGGGAAGACGGGTCGTGCTACACCCTAGTTTGGAGTAATTTAGGTAGACGATCCGTGCCAACCGAAAATGGGTTATACTATTCTGTTAATCATATAAAACTTATTAAGGAATTTTATAGTTTATACCTAGGGAAGACCGGTCGTGCCGCATCTTAGTGATTAGGTGGACGATCTATGCCAACCGAAGATAGATTATTCTTATCCCTTAATATGTATTTTCTTGTTATTTTATAACATACATAGCACGAGTTTCTAGGATTAAATACGGTTACCATTGTTGTGCGGAGTGTGGTGAAATCGGTACCTTACTCTCTCCCTCTGATATTATTTCCTTTTAATCTTGCGTTTACTTTCATGCACTTTGAATTCACAAAACAACCAATTCTCTTTCGCTAATTAGGTTAAATTTTAATCTTTCGAATTTAATAACGAAACCCCCACAGTCCTTGAGGTTCAACACCCTCAATATAGCCCTATCCCATGGGATTCATTCTATTGCGAGTGGTATTTTTTATTATTGATAATATTTGGTCGTAAAATCACCACATCAATTTTTGGCGCCGTTGCCGGGGACTGTTTAACAGTTTAGTTATTAAATTTTAAGGATTCGGTTTAGCTTAATCTTTATTTTTGTTTTTTCTTTTCTTTATTTTCAGTTTTCGTATTTTAATCTTTTTGTTCGAGTTCACATTCAGCTTTGCAGGTGCCCATTCTGTAACTGCAATCGATCACAGCCTGTGTGTGATCGTTCGCAGTGCTGCCCACCATAAGCTGCTGCCATCAAACCTTCTGCCCTGCATTCACTCTTCTCTTCAGCAGTGCGATCAAACGCACCCTGAAGTGCGATCGAGCGTACCTTGACAGAATCTTCAGCAGCTACATTACAGTGCATCTAAGGGCCGTTTGTGAGCTTTTCTTTTCAATTTTAATTTAAGTTTATGTTTTTGTTATTTCCTGTTTGGTTTTTATTTTCTATTTTTATTTTCGGATTAGTTTAGGTTGGGTCGCCTATCTTTATCTTTGCCTTTAATTACTTGTGACCCCGACATTGAACACACCCTTAGACAACTTAGAGCCGAAAGGAAATCTAATTTGACTAAAGAGCCCATCACTGACACCATGGCCGGAGCTCCTCACGTAGCTTTGCAAGATCACTACATTCCACCCACATACACTACCACTTCATGTCTCAGGCTGCCGGACATTACGGCAACCCACTATGAGATCAAGCCTAGCACCATACAGAGTCTACCGACTTTCCTAGGACTTACCCATGAGAATCCTTATGACTTCCTCAGCGAATTCCAAACAATATGTTCTACCATTCAATTGACGGGATTCACTGAGGATGCCTTAAAGATGCGTCTCTTTATCTTTGCCCTCAAAGATAGAGCCAAACATTGGTTCCAATCCTTAGGGCCTGATTCTATCACTTCTTGGGATCAACTGCAACAAGTTTTTCTCAAGCAATATTTCCCCATAGGAAGGACCATTGACACTAGGAGAGCCATCACTAGTATCACCCAGTATGCAGGTGAACCATTACATGAGACGTAGGAGAGGCTTAAGGATTTACTTAGCTCATGTCCACACCATGCTATCCCCAAATGGCAGCTAGTGCAGAGTTTCTATGATGGTCTGACTGAGTCTAGTAGGAGTACGGTAGATGCATCTTGTGGGGGGACATTTATGTTAAAAAGTGAAGATGAAGCATAGGCTATGTTTGGAAACTTGAGTAATAATTCTAATCAGCAGGCTTCCAACAGATGGAGAGACCCGTACCTAAAGCACCAAAGACGGAGAGTCTTTTCGAAGTAGGGCCTCCTGCAGACATGGCCACCCAAGTAGTTGATGCTATCACCAAGAAGCTGGACCAATTGATGATTACTAGTTTTGCTACTAATGCTGCTCACATAAGCACCCAACCTGAACCATGCTCATTCTGTTCTAGCACTATGCATCAGGTAAACAATTGTCCTACTGCTGTCAATTATACTGATGTCTCTAATGAACAGGTCAATGCAGCTTTCTCCCAATTGGGTAATGATCTGTACTCCAACACTTACAACCCGGGGTGGAGAAATCATCCCAATTTCTCATGGAAGAATCCAACTTCGGGAAACTCAAACCCAGGACAGCACAATCAAGCTCAATCTAGTAGGCAGCCCTACCAACCATTGTCAACATACCGACCTCCACAGTAGCAATACCAAGCTGCCTCACTGCCCCGGGTAGAATCTAATTTTGAAGAACGAATGCTGACCATGATGGGTGAGATGACTGGCAAGTTTGGCGAAATGAACAGCAGGTTGGGTGAGATGAATGACAAGTTTGGCGAGATATCTTAGACAGTAAATTCGCACTCTCAATCCATTGCCAAACTAGAAACTCAAATGGGGTAAATGGCGAACACCCTCAACAAGAGGGAAGAAGGGAAGCTTCCAAGTCAGCCAGTGGTCAATCCTAAGGGGCTTTACATGGTAAATGAAGAAACCTCACATTAGCATGTTCAGTCCATCACCACATTGAGAAGCGGAAAACTGGTTGACAATCAAGTCGAAGATAAGAAGGATGAGCATAATGAGGTTTCAGAGACTCTTGCAGAAAGACAAAGGGAAGCAAGTGATCAATGATACATCTTCATCAGCTGATCACAGTTCAGAGACACCGAATGTACCCCGAGCCCCATTCCCAGAACGGCTCAAGGCATTTTCTCACTTTGGAAAACAAGGAGAGAAAATACAAGCGATGATGGAGGTGTTCAAACAAGTGAAGATCAACATTCCCCTCGTAGATGCCATTCAGCAAGTGCCTGCACACGCCAAATTCTTGAAGGATCTTTGCACTCAAAAAAGGAAATCCAGAAATCATATTCCCAAGAAAGTCCTCCTTACTGAGCATGTGAGTTCTCTGATTCAGTACAACACTCCTCCAAAGTTTGAGGACCTCGGAGCGCCGACAATTTCATGCATTATTGGACAGAAAGAAATTGATAAAGCACTCCTTGATCTAGGAGCCAGAGTGAATCTACTGCCATACTCAATGTATCAGCAACTTGGCCTAGGGGAGTTGAAGCCTACTATAGTGATTCTATAGCTAGCTGGCCGGTCTATCAAGAAACCCAGAGGGATTATAGAGGATGTCATCATCAAAGTAGAGAAATTTTTCTTCCCAGTGGACTTCATTGTTCTTGACACTGAGCCTGTTCCACATCCTGAGAGGCTGATTCAGGTCATCCTTGGGTGTCCTTTCTTAGCCACGGCCAATGCATGCATCAACTGCTGGACTGGAGTTATGGAGATCTCCTTTGGAAATATGAAGGTTAGGCTGAATATCTTCAATGCATTCCAGCATGCCCCTGATCAGAATGAGTGTTTCTTTGTGGACACCATTGAAGAGTATGTAGAAGATTCACTCCCTAGCCTCTTGGCTGATGATCCATTGGAAGCTTGTCTAGCCCACTTTGGATTTGAAGATTTTGACACTGACCAGTACATTGAAGAGGTCCATGATTTGCTAGAGACAGCAGCCAATGCATATTTTCATCCATGAGGACTACCACAGGAACCATTGCCATTGACATCAAGCACTCCTCCCGTTCCTTCCCTTGAGTCTCCACCGAAGCTTGAGTTGAAGCCCCTACCAGACAAGCTGAAATATGCCTTCCTTGGTGCTAATGATACTCTTCTAGTCATCATTGCTTCAGATCTATAGAAGGACCAGGAAGATAATCTGTTAGAAGTGTTGAAGGAGCATAAAGAGGCCATTGGGTGGACAGTAGCAGACCTAAAGGGAATTGATCCATCCATCTGTATGCACTAGATCCATCTAGAAGAAGGAGCCAGACCCTCCCGTGAGGCACAACATCGGCTGAATCCTAACATGAAAGAGGTTGTGATGAAAGAAGTAGTCAAATTACTTGATGCTGGCATCATCTACCCCATCTCAGAGACAACAAATGGATCAGCCCAACTCAAGTAGTTCCAAAGAAGTCTGGCCTTACAGTAGTGGAGAATGCAGCTGGAGAGTTGATTCCACAATGCACAACCACTAGATGGCGTGTTTGCATTGACTACCGGAAGCTCAACTCTCACACTAGGAAGGATCACTTCCCACTCCCATTCATTGATCAGATCCTAGAGCCTCTAGCTGGCCAGAGTTACCATTGCTTCCTAGATGGATACTCCGGATACAACCTGGTTGCTGTTGACCCCCAAGACCAGGAGATGACGACTTTCACATGTCCCTTTGGCACTTTTGCTTACAGACGCATGCCCTTTGGCTTATGCAATGCACCTGCCACCTTCCAAAGATGTATGATGTCTATCTTCTCCAACATGGTAGAAAATTTTTTGGAGGTGTTTATGGATGACTGTTCTGTTTTTGGGTCTTCCTTTGATAACTATCTCCATAATCTTTCACTTGTGCTAAAACGTTGCAAAGAGACTAACCTAATTTTGAGTTGGGAGAAGAGTCACTTTATGGTGCAGGAGGGTATAGTTCTGGGCCACATAGTATCCAAGAGAGGAATTGAAGTGGACCGGGCCAAGGTTGAGCTAATTGAAAGTCTACCGTCGCCTACTTCAGTGAAGCAATTCGCTCCTTCTTAGGGCATGCCAGGTTTTATCGACGCTTTATCAAGGACTTTAGGAAGATTTCAAGGCCCTTGTGCAGTCTGCTTGCCAAAGACACCCTATTCCACTTTGATGAAGCATGTCAAGAGGCATTCCAGAAGCTCCGGTCTCTGCTCTCCTCAGCTCCCATCACGAAGCCTCCTGATTGGTCCTTGCCATTTGAGATCATGTGTGATGCATCAGACTTTGCTATGGGTCCAGTCTTAGGACAGCGTGTGGGCAAGCTCCCTCACGTCATTTACTATACTAGCAAAACTCTGATGGATGCTCAAGTCAATTACACAACAACAAAGAAATTGTTGCTAGCTATGGTTTTTGCCTTGGACAAATTCTGATCATATCTCTTGGGATCCAAGGTAATTATCTACTCTGATCATGCAGCATTGCGACACTTGTTGGCAAAGAAGGAGACAAAGCCCCGGTTGATTCGATGGATACTACTGTTACAAGAATTTGACATCGAAATTCAAGACAAGAAGGGCACTGAAAATGTCGTCGCCGACCATCTGTCACGGATTCAATTTGAGACACCTCAACCTATTCCAGTTCATGATTCCTTCCCGGATGAGCAACTGTTTGAAATTACTCCAAGAGAACCACTGTGGTATGCTGACATCATCAACTATTTAGCCACAGGTCAGATTCCCCCTCATTGGTCTAAGCAAGACAAGGACCGCTTCTTCAAGCAAGTCCGATTCTACTTTTGGGAAGATCCGGAGTTGTTCAAGTACTGCGCTAACCAGATAATCCAGCGCTGCGTCCCGGAGAGTGAATTCCACAGTATCCTCACATTTTGCCACTCTCTAGCTTGTGGGGGTCACTTCAGTGCCAAGAAGACTGCAACCAAGGTTTTACAATGTGGATTCACATGGCCGACTTTGTTCAAAGACGCCTATGAATTTTGCCGGGCTTGTGAAAGATGTCATCGCCTAGGAGCTATGTCTCGGAGAGATATGATGCCATTGAACCCCATCCTTATAGTCGAAATTTTTTATGTCTGGGGTATCGATTTCATGGGCCCCTTTCCACCATCTTTTGGGTATGAGTACATTCTGGTTGGGGTAGACTATATCTCTAAATGGGTTGAAGTCGTGGCCACCAAGACCAATGATCACAAGGTGGTAGTGATATTCATCCAAGCTAACATCTTCAGCAGATTTGGTACTCCCCGAGCCATCATCAGTGACGGAGGCAAGCACTTTTGCAATCTGTTTCTCAAAACCTTGCTTCTCAAGTACTCCGTTACACACAAGGTAGCCACTCCCTACCATCCTCAGACTAGTGGCCAAGTAGAAGTTTCCAACAAGGAAATCAAGCATATTCTGGAGAAGACGGTTAGGCCAGACCACAAGGATTGGTCCTTGCACCTCAATGATGCATTATGGGCCTACCGCACAGCTTACAAGACGCCGATTGATATGTCACCATACCGGCTGGTTTATGGAAAGGCATGTCACCTCCTCCCTATGGAACTGGAGCACAAGGCTTTGTGGCAATCAAGCAGTTCAACTTTGATATGCAAGCAGTCGGCTCCCACCAAAAGCTTCAGTTGGCAGAGTTGGAAGAGCTGCAAAACGATGCATATGATAGCTCCAAAATTTACAAGGAGAAGACAAAGGCTTTTCATGACCGGCACATCAGGCCTAAGACATTTGAGCCGGACCAAAAAGTATGACTTTTCAACTCCAAACTCCAGCTCTTCCCTGGTAAGCTCCGCTCCAGATGGGACAACCCTTTCGTCGTCATTTCAGTATCTCCCCATGGTGCAATTGAGTTGAGGGACCCAAGGGATGGCAACACTTTCAAGGTGAATGGTCAAAGACTAAAGCAATGCATTCAAAACCCCGAGCCAGATACAGACGTGGAATCCGTCAAGTTGACGGATCCCGTCTATTCATTTTAAAAATGCATTGAGCTACTATGGGGGCGTTTGAGTAGTCCTAACTCTCAAACATCTCTGTTGATGTCAGTGGTACTGAGGCCACTGAGAGGTAAATTTTTTGTTTTACTTTTCTGCTTTTCTTTACTTTTGTTGTTTTTCATCTTTGGTTTTATTTTTAGTTCACTTATTTTATGTTATTGTAGTTTCTTTTCTTTTATTTTTATTTTTCGTAGCATGGTTCACTCACAGTGCTAGAGCTATTGAGGAAGCGAACGATCGCACCTCCTGGGGCGATCGTTCGCAAAACCCTCCTTAATAGTGCTGTAGCTACTGAGGAAGCAAACGATCGCACCTCCTGGGGTGATTGTTTACAGAATCCTCCTCAATAGTGTTGTAGCTACTGAGGAAGCGAACAATCTCACCTCCTAGGGCAATCGTTCACAGAAACGTCCTCCAAAGTGCTGAACTTACTGAGGAAGCGAACGATCGCCCACCCTTGGGCGATCGAACACTCCCTCACGATGCGCACGAAGGCCTGCGAGAGCCTCCATCCCACGCCTGCACCTAATCACGAGTGCACACGTTTGCCCGTTACTGGGCGATCGAACGCACTCGAGGGTAGTCCTCACGTGACCTATTTAGGTCACTTTCCCCCTTCTTTCCCCCATCACTTTCACCTACCCCTCACACTTCCCCTTCATGCCGTCAATTCTCCACTGCTCACAAACCCTCCAACCACCACCAATGCCGGCCACCACACACTGTCGCCGGCCACTACCTTCTCCCCCACTGCTCCATTTTTCCCTTCTCCCTTAATTCCACTACATTCTCCCCCAACCTTCACCAACCCAACCTTCACATATATTGTGCAATTTTTTTATTTTTTATTTTTCACAGCTGCATTCTGTTGTACAGAGTGTAGCTGCCCCTTGTGGTTGGTTTTCTCCTATTTTGCAGGGGGTTGGAATACTTTTAAGGTTGTCATTCACAACTTGGGTTAACGGCTGCACACAACCTGCTCGATAAAAGTCCTAATCGACTTCCAAGATGCCTAGGACTACTCCTTCAACATCTCAAGCTTCAAGCTCCCGTGCCCAATCCTCCCATCCCACTTGTGAGCAACGTGAAATAATTTTTGAGACCGAATTCAACATCAATGGTGACTTGAAAAATTTTGAAGCCACCCAATGGGTGGTCCAAGAATTCAAACGCCGAGGGTTGAAGAAGTTGTTCAAACCCGTCACCTCCATGGCATACATGAGGTTGGTTGTCCAATTCTACACAAACCTCTCCATGGATTGCAATCGGCAGGGTGTCCTTTTCTCCACCGTTCAAGGGAAACAAGTGGATGTGACAACTTCTGATATTGCCGCCGCACTCCATTGCAATGATGAACACCCTCATGCGAATGCACAACTAGATGAACAGCCGGAGTCCTTCTACGTCTCTGAGATAATTGAAGACATGTGTGTAGGGCAATATGCCAATGACAAAAGGAATGCGGGCAGCCAGTCTAAATTTCCTCCACGACTCTTGCTTGTGGACTCTGTTATGCAGTGGAATGTGTGCCCATTGGGACATAAGTCGCAAAGGCGTGACCAGTTCCTTCAAGCGTTGTACGCCTTCCATAAAGGCCATTGGTATTCAATCCCATCAATCATTTGGAACCAACTTTACAAGTTTTGGGATTGGGTGCATGCGCGCAAGACCACCACTACAAAGTCACGGGGGCTACCATTTCCATTTCTGCTCACACACATTTTGAAAAAGAAAGGCATCAAGGGGACCCTCGAAGATGGACCGGTCACAGAACATCCATTCTTTGGCAGAAACCAATGGAACCACAGCCTGTCACATATGCCAAGAGGTGTTGGGATGCAAATCCCTGCTGATGAAGGAGGTGAAGTTGCAGAACATATGGAAGAAGATGCACCGACACCGCAGCAAGGTGGGAGAGCTGACTCTGTGGTCATTAGCTGCATTGAGTATGATTTCTTGAGTGGTGCACATCAGTGCATGGACTTGAAGAGCGCTTTGCCAATATGGAACAACAGTTTGTTACACAAGCCGACTTGCTCAAGGCCATTCTAGAGCGACTACCACCAGCCGCAGGGAAATCATCTTCTGTCCCACCTGGGGAGCAGTAGTGAGTAGCTGCATAGTCTGGCTGAAGACGTTAAACTTAGCGCTCATGGAAGGCACCCCACAGTCTACCCATTTATTTCTTGTTGTTTTTGTTTTACCTTTATTTTTATTGTCTTTTTATTTTCCAGTATTACTTTTGTGTTTTATTTTCAGGGACAAAAAGGGTACTTCAGTTCAAGTTTGGGGGTGTGCTATGAGCCATGCCAGTCCAAATAGTTCTCCAAATCCCAGGTCAACTCTTTCCATGTAGTTACACATTGGGGACAATGTGCAAATTAAGTTTGGGGGTATGGGAGACACACTTCCACACACTTTGTCTCGTTAAAAAAAAAAAAAAAAAAAAAAACATGTTCATGTTGTCCTAAAATTTTGGTTGACCTAAAAATTCTGTGATTTGATTTCATCAATGAGCTTAAAATTTTGAACACATGATCTGATGACAGAATTTGGAGTTTTGGTTACTTATTTTAGCAAGTTGAAAATTCACATGTTTGATCTGCTCTAACACAAGCACATTAGCACACGATTTGTGGGGTATGACGTGTGGTTTTAATGTGTATGCCTCTATGTTTTGGGTGACATTGGATGACTTGTTAGTTGGATACATTGGCATATTGTTAAAAAAAAAAAAAAAAGATTTTGACCATTGTTAAGATTTTCACTGAGTAACTGGACCTCTTGCCTCAAAGCATTGAGCGTTCACGTCGAAAGGTGAGGAGTTTTGATGTGGTTAACATTACGGCTAGTCTAGTTTCGTATGCTTTTTTACTCGAGTTAGTAAGTCTTTAGGGGTGTCTTTACACCTAATGCCCTAAAACCATCTTGTTTGGGAGTCCTTGGCTCAACACTCGCTACATGGGTCAATTAGAAAGCTTAAGGGAACTAAACACTGCAGAGCCTAATAAAATAAAATAAAATAAAATAAAAAAGTATGCCATTGTTGTTCATTCTGATAGGACTTCCAATGAATCTTGAGATATTGAGACATTGCACATTGGAAGCTTCATAGTCTTGTGCTAGTTCACTTTACACTATTTTGAGCTTGTGATGCCTTAGCTTGCCTGTTGTAAGTGCTTAGACTTTAAATTCCACATCATTGTGAAGATGGGTTTAACTTTTTAAGCTTGCTAATGAATGAGAATCATGGTTTTGAGTGATACTTTAATTTTTTGAAAACATGAACTGTGCACAATATTTGTGCGTATCATTTCTGGAAAACCCTCACGAGACTCCACTCGTCCTCTAGGAAATTCCTAGGGGTTTAAAAGGCTTGTTGCATACGCTAAATGCAACCGTACATCCCACGAAAGCTGGATTTATCCTTATGTTTTTCATTTTATTTTCTGTTTTGTATTGGTAAGGGACTAGCAATATGTAAGTTTGGGGGTGTGATAAGCGCCGAATGTTGCACATTCAAGCCCCTTAACTCGCATATGTTAATTCCTTAACGTTGTTATTTGTTTGATGTTGTTTTGTTTTTGTGTTTCAGGTCAAATACATGAGTTCCGTTGAAAATTGGACTGAAGAGGACAGTTGGCACCATTCTGTGCTAGCGAACGATCGCTGCTCATCTAAGATCGATCGCATCTGCGATCGATCGCATACCCTGGAGATCGATTGCACTCGAGGACCTTTCAGATGGCAGGCGCCTTGTTACAGCGTGAACTGATTGTAAAGTTTCCTACTTGAAGTGGGAAACTAACCTACGACTATAATTAGGGTTTTAGGGTTTCTAGGGTTTCTAGGGTTTCCTAGTCCCTATAAATAGGCTCTTATACATTGTAAAAAGGGTCCGTTTTCCTCAAAGCGAAAATTGTAGAAATTTCCCTTGGAGTTCATTCATCATCATGAGCGACTAAACCCCCGTTGTGGGGTATCGATGTAACCCTCTCCAAGCACAATGGTGATTGTATTTAATTCTAGTTAATTTGTTTTATGTATGTTGATTGCATAACTGTGAGAATTGCAACATCTAAATTCTGTTCTTAATATTAATGCAATTGTTATTCAATTTCAAAATCAATATTTGCAAAATTCTCTTCTTGTCTTAGAAATTATTTTGCTTGTATTGAACTCAATCAATCTTATTTTCTGTGATTATAAGATTGATGGTTATGCAATGGGTTTTAATATGCATATGATTAATAGGATTAGATAGACCATGCTTGGGGAAGATAGGTCGTACTACACCCTAGTTTAGAGTAATTTAGGTAGACGATCCGTGCCAACCAAAGATGGGTTATACTATTCTGTTAATCATATAAAACTTATTAAGGGATTTTATAGTTTATACCTAAGGAAGACGGGTCATGCTGCATCTTAGTAGTTAGGTGGACGATCTGTGCTAACCGAAGATAAATTATTCTTATCCCTTAATATGTATTTTCTTCTTATTTTATAACATACATAGCACGAGTTTCTAGGATTAAATACGGTTACCATTGTTGTGCGGAGTGTGGTAAAATCGGTACCTTACTCTCTCTCTCTGATATTATTTCCTTTTAATCTTGCGTTTACTTTCATGCACTTTGAATTCACAAAACAACCAATTCTCTTTCGCTAATTAGTTTAAATTTTAATCTTTCGAATTTAATAACGAAACCCCCATAGTCCTTGAGGTTCGACACCCTCGATATAACCCTATCCTGCGGGATTCGTTCTATTGCGAGTGGTATTTTTTATTATTGATAATTTTTGGTCGTAAAATCACCACATCATATTTGTATTTTAATTCAATATTGGGGCATTTACAATAATTGCATTATAGTATTTAACTTGATTAATACCTGTTTTCATGAATTCCTCACATGTAAACTACCTAAGCAACATATGCATGTGGTATGGACTTGTTAGTTAAATCAATTTGGATGACCGAGTCCTGGGTTTAACATAAGTAACAAAAGCAATCCACGCCGGGTTCTTGGGTTAATCAACATGGGAAACTGGGAGTATATACTATGCCCTAAGTCTCATGTGGTTGTCGGTTTTCACAGTTCTTATGCTTTCTTAGAGAACAACTTAGTATGTGCCATGCTAAATCCTTTAAGAAAGAAAAGAGTTAGAGTATACGCCATGCCTAATTTGTTGCTTAGGGAAACCAATAGCTTAAGGAGTATACGCCATGCCCTTAGGTTAGCAACCATTAAATATTCATCATGTAATTTAAGCACTGGCATATTGTTTTATTGTATAAGCATGATTAGTGGTGGAAATCAAAGCCCTGCTTCTTATCTTTATTGAATTAAAACTCAATTTTTCTCTCTTTTATTTTACCTTGTGAAATTAATTTTAAGCAAAATTTACCAATCCCTGTGGGATCGATCTTGCACTTACACATTATGCTACACTTTTGACCTTGTGCACTTGCAAGTAGAACTGCAATTATTTGCCTATTAATTTAGGTAGATAATTCCACAATAATTAACCAACGTGGAGGAACTGGTGAGGATCGTGGACAAGAAGGAGCAGGTGCTACGTACTAAGACGATTCCTATCATTAAGGTACTGTGGCGCAATCATGGAGTTGAGGAGGCGTAGTAGGAAGCATAGCACAACATGCGGAGCTGCTATCCGCATCTATTTGAATGATTGTATATGACTATTTCTTTTAAGATTATACTTGGACAGTATACCTATATCTATTTTGGGTAAGGGAATAGTTGATTAAGAAAGGGTTGTTTTCTCTTCAGGATTATGGCACCTATACCAATCGACCCAGACTGCATGTGGAACTACTCCTTTTGCGAGATATAGACTTGGGAGTAGAGATTGATGAGGATTGGTATAGTGTGGGCAACATCAAGTACAATGTACTCGATGACTTACGAGGCGATTTTCCGCAGCTGTTTGAAGAGGATGATGTACCGATTAACGGATGGGACAAGATGGTCCAGGAACCCACTGAGTATGATGAAGAAGATTCTATGGAAGAAAGGTAACATTCTACTCCTCGTTGAGTGTTGTTCTTTCGATATTTGTCTAGAAATTTCAAGGACAAAATTTTTATAAGGAGGGGAGAATGCAGTGACCCAAATTGTTAACTAGGCATAAGTAGCTTAGTTGAGGGAGTTAATTTGGGCTTTAGGTCACTAAGGACACTAGAGGGGCAATTTAGACTTTTGGGCAGACGTACGCTAGGTTTGTCGGACGTACGCTACTGTTTGTAGTGCGGACGTAAAGTGGGGACCACCGGACGTACGCTCTGTAAACCGTACAGGCGAACGTACTTGGGACCACCGGACGTACGCTACTTTTTGGAATACCCTCTAGTCATTACTTGGATGTACGAGGCAGCCTTTGGACTGTTGGGCAAGAACCACCGGACGTATGCCCCTTTGGCCAGATGTCGAGTTGGTAGCAGCCCTCTCCTATAAATACCCCCTACCCTTCTTCATTCCTCACAGTTTTTCAGACGCCCCTAGGCTGCCGGTGTGAGTTTGTGAGTGTTTGTGAGCATTTGTGAGGTGTTGTTTGTTTCGGAACGTTCGTGAGGTGGAATTCTTGCGGTTTTGTTTCAAGGAGGTAATGTTCAATCCTTAGCTTTTTAATTACGTAGTTATGTTGCTCGATTTCTGTTTAGTTGTAGCTGTTAGCTTAGATTCGCTTTAAACCTCATTTGGGTTAGCATTTTTGTTAGCTTAGCATTGTTATGTTGCATGCAGGTTGTAAACTAGGCTAGGAGGCTTTAGGGTGTTTCTAATAGCCCTAGGAGTCGAAGAATAGGCTGACAGTGGAGAGAAAATGAGGTTCTCCCTGAAAACCCTAAGAGCGGACGTACAGTATCGTGACTGGACGTCCAGCCCGTCATGACACGATGGACGTACGGCCCCAAGCCCGGACGTACATTTTAGGATGTACGGTCAGTTTGTGAAAGGGAAACCCTATTTTCACCAGCCATATTATAGCTCCTGTTTTCCTTACTCTAGAGTTGTTTTAGTAGAATTAGGACTAATAGAAGGTTTTCCACAGATTTGGAGAACCCAGATCTTTCAAAATATTCAGGGACGCTTTTCGACCTAGGTGAGTTTTAACTCACATAATGCTCATTGTTATTTTTCCTGCACTGCACGTCTATTTTGTGTATCGAGAAAACATGCATATTTTACAACTCTTACAGTTTATACTTATTGCACATGAACTCTGGCATTTTGAGAAAAATGTTGTGCTGAACATGTTAACCAAGTGAGACTTGTAAAATGACATGCATGTAAAATACATATAAGATAATTTGCATTGTATGACATGGTACATCAATACGTGCGGTAGTAATGGCCATGGGCTTACTATACATGTTAGCTTTATGGTCAAATGTGTGTGTTATACGGGGCTTTGGATCCATTGGTTTCATGACCCTGGTGCAACCATTCCCAATGGTTCGATCACTATAGGACGGACGTAATTAGTTGGTGTGGGCCACTCGAGGTCAGACTCGATCGTGCCACTAATGTTACGTACGATATGTTGTACAATGGTTGGAGCACTGGCATTGTACTATAGATCCCTCGGGACAACATCAACCCTGTTTTGAAAAGGTAATATCTCCGGTAGACCATACTGTTGAACTATGACTGTTGTTTACATCAAATGCATATACCATCTATATAAATATATCACTCATAATATAAGTTGTCATGATGGAACTGTCATTTTCTTTATAAAAACATCCGAGTTCATTACTAAATTGGCATGGGTATTATCTGGGTTAAAAATCATTAAATCTTAGACTTACCCTTTTATTTATGTCTTTCCCCCATCATTATGAATAATTGCACGGTTTAGCTACACTAGACGAAGATGCCGTCGAAGATTACTTGGGTGATCGCAGAGGACCTGATATGGGTGATCTTTGAGGATATGGATCCCGTTTGGCTTAGGACTATGTGGGAAGATGGAGGATCTGCTCGTGATGACATGATAGAGATTTTGATTTCATTAGCTCTTCTTAAGCTTAAGTCTAGGCTTTGATCTGTTGATCTTTTGTGAACTATGTTGATGTTTTGTTATTCTGGGTTGTATCTATTGTCCTGATGATGGTCTGATGACCAATACATTTGATGACTATTTATGATATTATGGTGACGTAGTACTTTATCTCTAGTAATTGTTGTATGATGTTTCATTTA
Source organism: Carpinus fangiana (assembly GCA_006937295.1). Classification (NCBI taxonomy): domain Eukaryota; kingdom Viridiplantae; phylum Streptophyta; class Magnoliopsida; order Fagales; family Betulaceae; genus Carpinus; species Carpinus fangiana. The sequence goes on from VIBQ01000134.1 coordinate 16,119, forward strand.
CTGTCTCTAAATCCCGTAGTCTTAGTAAAGTTTTCCGCTGCAGTTTTCTCATTACGACAAGAAAAGTGAATTCCCAGAGGTCATGTCCTGGAGGGACAAGGCTAGGATGGTGTGCCGTGGGATCAATTACTAGTTAATTGATTTGCCCATCGGGGTCATCACAAAAATTGTTGACAAAGGGAAAGGTGAACTGGTGGAACCTTCAAAGCAAAAAAGCTTCCAACTCCATACCGACGGAGCCCTGAGAATAGAAAATGAGACTACTCCTACTCGACCTGCTGCCCCACCTGCTACTCCTGCTCAACCTGCTGCTCCACCTGTCGCTCCCCATTTTCGTACGTTTGGGCCTTCAAAAATGGAAGGCAAGGCAAAGAGACCCCTTGCTACTCCACCTCGAGTAGCCTGGGTCTTAAAGCTAGTAGACTAGCCTGAGGAGTCCGAAGAGCCTGAGGAGCCTCCACTAAAGAAGAAGAAGACAACTCCGAAGGTCACAGTGCCTGCTAACACAATGCAAGATCAGCTCGCTAGCTTTCTTGGTGCTAGAAGAAGGACTAGTCCGAAGCCAATTGTTAAAACTATGGAAGAGGCAAAGGCCTTTATTGCCAATGAGCCTGTTGTTGTGAAGCCTCTGAACATGGCTCCCTTGGGCTCAGCTAGGGCCGTCCCGGGGACCGCGATTCCTATCGAGTCCACATCCTTTCAACCTCTAGGATCGAACATCCAACACATCTTGGATGACATTGAGCTGGAGGTGGACTCGGAGAACTCCATAGGGACAGAGCATGAGAGGGCCAAAAGGCCTGTATTAGAGGGGGCAAAGTCGCCGACTTAGCCTCTCGTGGTTAAAGAAGAGCACACGACCCAGGATCTAACACCTACAAGAGCTCAGATTCTAACTCTTGTTAAGTCTCAAATTTTGATTCCTCCTGGTGTTAAAGCAGCTCCAGAGGCCAAGGCCTCCTCTTCTTCTAGTACTACTTTAATCAAACCCTCTGGTGCTGGCTGGACTATTGGAGGGCATTGATGTGGTAATTTCGTGACCAAAATATCAATAATAAAATTAACCACTCGCAATAGGACGAATCTTTGTAGGATACGGCTATAGAGAGGGTGTCGAACCTCAAGGACTGTGGGGGTTTCGTTATTAAATTCTAAAGACTAAATTTAACCTAATTAATTAAAAGAGTTTTGATTGATTGTGAATTTTAGTGCATGAAAGTAAATGCAGAATTAAAAGTAAATATATGAGAGAGAGAGAAGTAAGGTACCAATTTCACCACAATCCGCACAACAATGGTAACCGTATTTAATTCCAGAAACTCAGAATATGTATGTTATAAAAGAACAAGAAAATACAATATCAAGGGATAAGGATAATCTATCTTCGGTTGGCACGGATCGTCCACCTAACCACTAAGATGCGGCACGACCCGTCTTTCCTAGGCATAAACTATAAAATCCCTTAATAAGTTTTCATACAATCAATGGAATAGCATAACCCATCTTCGGTTGGCACGGATCGTCTACCTAAATTACACTAAACTAAGGTGTAGTACGACCCGTCTTCCCTAGGCATGGCCTATCTTAATCCTATTAATCATATGTCTATTAAAACCCATTGCATAACCATCAATCTTATAATCACAGAAAATAAGGTTGATTTGAGTTCAATACAGGCAAAATAATTTCTAAGACAAGAATAGAATTTCGCAAATATTGAAATTGAATTGAATAACAATTGCATTGAATATTAAGAACAGAAATCTAAAATTGCAATCCTCACAGTTATGCAATCAACATACATAAATTGAATTAAATGAAATCAAATACAATCACCATTGTGCTTGGAAAGGGTTTACATCGGTACCCCACTAAGGGGTTTAGCCGCTCATGACTCCGCTAAGCCTCCAAGAAATATTTTCTGTCTAAAACTAAGTATCTTCTCTCTGAAATTGTCTCCCTAGTTGTGAGGCTTAGAGGTCTATTTATAGGCTTTAGGAGAGTCCTAGAAACCCTAGTAAACCTAGGAAATTCGGAATTCTATCTCCTAGTCAATTTAGGAGACAATCCTATTACAAATCGGAATAGAATTCGTCCAGAATTGGGCTTCTATATTGCGGGGTGATTTTAGCATTGCGGAGGTCTGAATTAGGAAAATACTATTTCACAATGATTTGTAGCCTGTTGAGTTAGCTTTCCAATGCCGTTGGAATCACCTCAATCCGATAATTGAGCTGAAAGTTATGGCCAAAATACCGAGACCTATTCAGAATCCAAATTTGAATCCAATCCGATTTTAGCTCCAATTTGATAAATTCCGATTTAATCCTTTCCACATCTTCTAGGTCTTCCCAATTTGTGCTTTAAACCCAAAATTAATGGTTTTTCTTGCATCTTTATTAAATACCTGAAAACACAAAAACAACACAAAATCAAACAAATAACAATGCTAAGGAATTAACATATGCGAGTTAAGGGGCTTGAATGTGCAACATTCGGCGTTTATCAGGCATCTTGCCAGATTCGATGGTGGTCTTCTGAGGGACCCATTCCAGGCTTTGGTGGATCTAATTCTTCATGATAACCTATCGATGAAGCAGGATGTATATGCTCGAGGCATGGCCGAACATATTCTATTTTTCCAACTTGTCATGAGTACTTCTCTACCTTCTCTTTCATTGTAGACATTCTTATCTTCTCTACCTTCTCTTTCATTGTAGACATTCTTATCTTCATGCTAATGACCTTTTTCTTGCAGTGCATCATGAAGTCGCTCATATTACACTCCTACTTCTGGAAATTTTCAGAGGCCTCGACTCCCAAGACCAAGGATCTTAAGAGCAAAGTGGCAGAGCTGGAGGCTGAAAATGCCAAAAGTTGAAGGAAACACTGGCCAAGCAAGAATAGGAGCTTTTGCTTTCGGGTCGCTAGCAGTCCGTGATACAAACTAAAGCTTCTGAGGCCATAGCAGCTAGAATTGAGGCCGAGGCCAAGGTTGCTAAGCTGTTGGCTGAAGTTGAGGGGCTCCAAGCTGAAGTCGGAAAGCTTGAAGAGGATACCTCCATTATCAAGGAGGACCTTGTGCAGTTGGAGGAAACACACGCTGAGGTCTTGAAACAGTTGAAGGTGGCTTAGGATGAAAATGCCCATCAAAAGACCATGCTTGAGAAGGCAGCCAAAGCCACTGTCATTGCCGAGGAGAAGCTCAAGTTTTTTAAGGGCAAACATGTCAAGGTGAGGGCTCAACTCGAGAAAGTCGAGGTCCAAGCTGCCAATTACTTGCGCCAACTATTTTGCTTCATGGGTGCAGAATTCAGCCTTTACGGACAGGCTGATCTTGGGCTTCAAGACCTTCCGTACATAGGCTAAGGATCCAAGCCATAGTATCAACCTGGATGAAGTAAATATTGAAGACATCTCTTGTTCCGATGCTGCTATGTCACAATTGACGAAATTAGGCCAAGAGCAGATGTCCGATGCTGTTGGGATGAAAGATTTCACTTATGATCCCTTTGCAGAAAAGACAGATTAAGGTAGCAAAGGTGCTGAGACCATCCCTAGCCAAGAGAAGACCTCTGAGGCCATGTTTACTGGGTCTACACCTGCCGAGACTTCTCCTGTTGTTGACCCCCAAGAGGGGAATGTATAGATAATGACCTTTGTAATTCTTCAAGTTTTTAATGAAGTATCTCTTTTACTTAGCCAAAGTATACATATATTTTTATGAGATGGTTGATTACAACCTTTACCTTGCATACAAATTATTATTGGCAAAAAGCTATGGTTACTCAGCCGTTTGGCGAAGTGAGACTTTTTAGTTTTTTAGCCAAGTGTTAGGCCTCGGAATTATGGATCCGAGACCTCCCACTTTGCGGAATACTATTTCGGCTAAGTGCCAGGCCTCGGATTTATGGATCTGAGGCCTTCTGCTTTGCGGAACATTTTTTCGGCTAAGTGCCAAGTCTCAAATTTATGGATCCGAGTCCTTCCGCTTTACGGAATATTTTTTCGACTAAGTGCCAGGTCTCAGATTTATGGATCTGAGGCCTTTCGCTTTGCGGAATATTAACTCCATATGTTAGGAGTCTATTTCCAACATGCTTTTATGAATGCTTGATGTTTATTTAAATAATTTGATAGACCACAGCTACCCTTCTCCGAGTTCAAGTCTCGAGAAATGATCGTACCAAATTTGGGTACTCACAATAGTACGAACCGTTAGGTCGTATAGTGTTGCGCAAGTACCGAGATCGAACCACAGAGAACGGAGTTTTGCTAAAAAAACTAATATTACTCTTAAATTAAATATATTTTAACCTAGTCCCAAAGTGAGTGGTATTATCAAACATAAAACGTGCAGAAATTAAACTATTCTAAAAACGTAAAGGAATGGATAAAATTAACTAAGGTTAAAGACTAACCTCACCCAATATAAAGAGTTAGCCTAAACATAAAACACACACACCTTCCGCCTATCGAGTTAAGCCCTTAAACACACTCTATTGCCGTTATTGACACAAGTCAAATCAAATAGTGTGTTTACCGTTAAGGAGCTACAACTAGTATTGATTATTGATAAAATCATCCATTGTATCCTTGGATCACAGTGGATATTGAATCAAACATCAAACACTCGTTGTGCACCCGGCTTGGAATACAACAAAGGATGACTATCGATGCATCAAAAACAACAACCACTTAACTTTTTTCACATAAATTAAATGAACGAGTACGGAAAAATTAAAAGACGGAAAGTAAATGCGTTTAATGTAAAGGCATGAAATAAATTAAGGGTGAGGCTTCATCTTCAACCTTAGTTGAAGAGTTTAGCCACCCATGTAACAATAAAGCAAGGAAAGAGTAAAAGAGTGCATTAAAATAAAGGAAAGTAAAGGTTTACAATTAAACAGGGCAGAGCAGGGCCTACAATGGCAAACTGCTCTTAAAAATTGCCCAAAAAGAAAAGCTCTCGACAAAATGGACCTAGGGTCTTATTTATAGACTGACAGGTCACTGGTCTGCGTTCGAACGCAAGCAATGCGTTCGAATGCAATGATGAATTATGCGTTCGAATGTGCACTCCACGTTCGACCTCAAATAACCGTCACGGCGCAAGCTGGAAGCGATGGACTCCTAGGGCCGGCTAGGGCAACCGCGTGATTTGCGGGCTGACTGGGCCTGCGTTCAACTGTGCCCTCTGCGTTCGACCATGAGTGCGTTCGAACGCACCAAGTGCGGTCGAACGCACTTGGCAAGGATCCATTTCTTCCCTTGGTGCATTTTGCTCCATTGTGGCCATATTTTGTTGTAAGAACCTGCACAACATAAAACACTCAAAACACTAAAAATAGTTAGATATTAACAGTGCTAAAGGCTTAACAAATATAAGTTAAAGGGGTTCAAACGTCAATGTTTGGCATCGATCAAATACCTCCAAACTTAAATTTTGCTAGTCCCTTAGCAAAACAAAAATGAAAAACAAAACAAACATAGGTCCGCTTTCGTGGGAGAAACGATTGCATTGAGCATATGCAACAAGCCTTTTAAACCTCTAGGAGTTCCCTAGAGGACGAGTGAAGTCTCGTGAGGGTTTTCCAAGAATGATACCCACAAACAATTATTTGGCATAATGTTATTGACAGACAAAGCCTTTCACACAAAACATGTGGTTCAAACATCATTAACAATTTTGAACAAACAAACCACATCATCAAGGCCTCCAAACATCAATCAAATCACGGCTGAAAAATCGAGACAAGACATGCTCCAAAAAGTGCAAAGTGAACTAACAACAAGATCATGGGGTTTCAATTATTCTCAAAAGACGTGTATCCCAAAATTCAAAGGAAAACAATGTGATAAATACAACCAAGGCTTGAATTGAAAAATACAATTTTTGTGTAGGCTGTGCAATGCTTGGCTCCCTTAAGCTTCTAAATGACCTATGTAACGAGCGTTGGGCTAGTGACTCCCAAGTGATCGTACCAAATTTAGGTACTCGCAAGAGAACGAACCGTTAGGTCGTATAGCGTTGCGCAAGTACCGAGATCGAACCACAGATCATGGGCTCCCTTAAGCTTCCTTTGAGAGCCGGCCTTCAAAAAATTGAAGTTCAGCTGCTTGATGGCCTAGTAAGCTCGATGCTCCAACTCGACGGGAAGATGACAAGCTTTCCCGTACACCAACCGATATGGTGACATCCCAATCGGTGTCTTATATGCTGTCCTATATGCCCACAAAGCATCATTCAATCGCAGAGACCAGTCTTTTCTGTTGGGGTTCACAGTCTTCTCCAAAATGTGTTTGATCTCCCGATTTGACACTTCAACCTGCCCACTCGTCTGTGGGTGATAAAGGGTGGCAACCTTATGTGTGATGAAATACTTCTTCATCAGCTGCTAAAAAATTCGATTACAGAAATGCGTGCCTCCATCACTGATAATCGCTCTAGGTGTACCACACCGAGCAAAAATCGTGTCCTTCAAAAATTTGACCACAACTCTGTGGTCATTAGTCTTGCACGCAACTGCCTCCACCCACTTGGACACATAGTCCACAGCAACCAAAATATACAAAAACCCGAAGGAGTTTGGGAAAGGTCCCATGAAATCGATGCCCCATACATCAAAAATCTCAACTACCAAAATGGGATTGAGGGGCATCATGTTCCTCTTTGAAATACTCCCGAGTTTCTGACAGCGCTCACAAGATGTGCAATAAGCACAAGCGTCTGCAAACATGGTGGGCTAATAAAATCCACACTGCAAAATCTTTGCAGCGGTCTTGTTTGCACTGAAATGGCCCCCACAAGCATGATCATGACAAAAGGAGATGACATTGGTTTGGTCAAATTCAGGTATACATCTCCTAATGATTTGATCGGGATAATACTTGAACAGATAAGGATCGTCCCAAAGAAAAGTTTTCACCATGGACAAAAATTTGATCTTATCTTGTTTCCCCCAATGCAAAGGCATTTGGCTGGTAACAAGATAGTTCACTATGTCAGCGAACCAAGGTGCGGGATTGTGAGCAATGTGCATCAATTGCTCATCAGGAAAGGTCTCAGAAATGGGAGTGGCGTCCTCAGTGAAATCCATGGTCAATCTAGAAAGATGATCAGCCACCACATTTTCGGAACCCTTCTTATCCCGAATTCCTATGTCGAACTCTTGAAGTAGTAAAATCCACCGGATCAAGCGGGATTTAGCATCTTTCATGGAAAAAAGATACTTCAATGCCGCATGATCTGAATAGATAATGATTTTAGATCCTAACAAATAGGATCTAAACTTGTCTAGCGCAAAAACGACCGCCAACAACTCCTTTTCTGTGGTGGAGTAATTGAGTTGTGCGTCATTCCGAGTCCTACTCGCATAGTAAATCACATGGGGAAGTTTATCAATGCGCTGCCCCAAAATAGCTCCAACAGCATAGTCTGATGTGTCACACATGATCTCAAATGGTTTACCCCAACTGGGTGGTCTAATGACTGGTGTGGACGTCAGAATCTCCTTCAGAGCCCCGAATGCTTTCAAACATTCTTCATCAAATTCAAACGGGGCTCTTTGGCCAACAATCTGCACAAGGGCCTGGCTATCTTGCTGAAATCCTTATTGAATCGCCTGTAGAACCCTGCATGGCCCAAGAAGGAACGGATTTCCTTCACAGTACGTAGGGGTGGAAGGTTAGAGATCAAATCTACCTTTGCCTTGTCAACCTCAATACCCCTCTGAGATATGACATGCCCCAGTACTATCCCCTGCTTAACCATAAAATGGCATTTTTCCCAATTAAGTACAAGGTTCTTCTCTTTGCACCTCCCTAAAACCAAAGTGAGACGGTGCAGACACTCCTGAAAAGATGATCCGAAGACGGAGATGTCATCCATGAAGATCTCCATAAAATGTTCTACCATGTCGGAGAATATGCTGATCATGCACCGCTGAAAAGTAGCAGGTGCATTGCACAGCCCAAACGGCATACGACGGTAGGCAAATGTCCCAAACAGACAAGTAAAGGTAGTCTTCTCCTGGTCTTCGGGGTCCACTGGGACCTGGTTATATCCTAAATAACCATCCAAAAAGCAGTAATACTCGTGCCCAGCTAAACGCTCCACCATCTGGTCAATGAATGGAAGAGGAAAGTGATCTTTCCTGGTGGCAGCGTTCAACTTCCGGTAGTCTATACAAACTCTCCAACCCGACTGAATACGAGTTGGCACCAACTCGTTATCCTTGTTCTTCACTACCGTCAACCCAGCCCGCTTGGGCACAACATGTATCAGGCTCACCCACTTGCTGTCAGAAATTGGATAGATGATCCCAGCATCTAACAATTTAATCACTTCTGCTCTCACAACCTCCTGCATTTTTTGGGTTGAGCCTTCTCTATGGTTCCCTCGATGGTTTGGAATTCTCTTCCAAGTGTATCTTATGCATAACCAACAAGGGGCTGATTCCCTTTATGTCCTCAATAGTCCAGCCAATAGCTTCCTTATGCTCTCTCAAAACTTCTAACAATTTCTCCTCTTGAGCATCTATCAAATTATGATCACTGGCAAAGAATCGGCTAGACCTAGGAACTTATACTTCAAATTGTCCGGTAAAGGCTTAAGTTCCTTCTTCGGTCTCCAAAAGTGCATCTGCCTGCTCCATAAGTTTATCCAAATCCAAGTCTTCACCAAACTGAGCAAGGCATGGTTCCAGGGGGTCCTCTATGCTTGATTCTTCAACTACTTCATCCATTATCTCCTCAATCAAGCATACTTGATTCATTTGGTCATAATCAAGTGGTTGTTTTCTGATGTGAAAAATATTCAACTCCACTGTCATATTTCCAAAATAAATCTTCATTACCCTCAACCTACAATTTATCAGGGCGTTAGCCGTAGCTAAAAATGGTCGCCCTAGAATCACAGGGATCTCACTCCCTATCACCTGAACTGGCTCTGTGTCCAACACAACGAAATCCATGGGGAAATAAAACTTGTCCACCTTAATCAGTACATCCTCAACTATTCCTCATGGAATCTTCACCGACCGATCAGCAAGTTGCAGTGTCATAGATGTGGGCTTCAGCTCTCCTAGCCCTAACTGCAAATAGACTGAGTAGGGCAACAAATTCACACTTGCTCCCAAATCCAACAGTGCCCTCTCAATCTGGCTAACTCCTATCATGCAAGTAATTGTAGGACATCCAGGGTCCTTGTACTTGAGGGGTAACTTGCATTGTAGGATAGCACTTACTTGCTCGGTCATGAATGCTTTTTTCGGGACATTTGTTTTCCGCTTCACTGTGACCAAGTCCTTCAAGAACTTGGCATATGAAGGATTTGCTGGATGGCGTCCAAAAATGGAATATTGATTTGGACTTGTTTGAACACCTCCAGAATGTCCTCTAACTTCCCTCCATTCCTAGGCGCTTGTAATCTTTCAGGGTAAGGTGCTTTTGGCACAAGCGCCCTAGGAGGTTCCTTAACAACAGGGGTGACCGTAGATGGCTCAGCATCTCCTTCCTTCTGGTCATCACCCTCTTCATCTCTTGGTTTTTCTTCCTCAACATGGTCTGCTTCTGGGTCCACCACTTTGTTGTCCACTCTCTTCCCAGACCTCAGAGTAACAATCGCCTGAACATGCTCCTGATTTGAAGAGTTTCCAATGCTGCATGCTTTAGGGTTGTTTACTGCTTGGCTAGGGAGCTTTCCCTTGTCCCTCTCACCAAGGTGATTTGCCAATTGTCCCATCTGCATCTCCAACTTCGAAGATTGCCTAGGTGTTCACCATGGTGGAGTGCCTCACGTCACTGATTGATTGACCAGTTATCTTCATAAATTCCCTCATGGTCTCTTCTAGTGACTGTGTTGATGATGCTGGGGCTTGAGTGGGGGCTTGATAAGATGATGATGACACTGGCTGAGCCGAGCGTCCTTGATTCTAATAAGGAGAAGAAAATCCTAGAAGATAGTGATTTTGAGCATGAGGAGCTCCTCCTTGATTTGTGGTGGGTTGATTCTGTTTCCAAGAGAAATTAGGGTAGTTCCTCCACCCTGGATTATATGTCTTAGAATATGGCCCACTGGACGGCTTTTGGAAGTTGTTGAAAGCGTTCACTTGTTCCATCTCAGCAAAAACTGTCATCGATGGACAATTCTATGCTTGGTGCATGGGACTAGCATAGACTGAACAGCTCTCAACTGGAAATGTGTTAGCCGCATTGACAGGCCTTCCTACACTCAGGGCATCCAATCTCTTGACAATGGCATCCATCCTTTGTGCCAACTCTGTTTCTCCTTTTAACTCCAGGATGCCCCCTTTCTTAGGGTTTCAAGCAGATTTATCTCGACAACTCGTGAAATCCCACTGTTGGGAGTTGTCAGCAATTTTCTCTAGAGCTTTGTAGGCTAAATCTCTCGTTAAGTTTAGGAATGCTCCCCCATTCATCAACTTAATCATACTACGGTTGGGCTGAGCAGCCCTTGGTAGAAGAATTTCACCAGACACCATTTTTCATATCCGTGAAGGGGGCATTTCATCAACAGATCTTTGAACCGTGCCCAACATTCTGAGAATTTCTCATCTTCATCCTGAGTAAAGGAACTAATTTCCTTTCTTGCCTCGTTTACTCTGGACATTGGGAAAAACTTGTTGTAAAATTGCTTCAACAACTCTTCCCATGATGTGATGGAGCCAGGAGCATTGGAGTCCAACCACTCCATGGCTCTATCATGAAGTGAGAAAGGAAAGAGTCTGAGGTGGACAGATTCCTCAGAAAAATTTTGAAATTTGGTGGTAGCACAGATGTTCTTGAATTTTTTCACATGAGAGTAAGGGTTTTCATGATCTAAGCCATAAAAGGATGGTAACATTTGGATTACATATGGCTTTAGATCATAGTGGGTTGCATTAGTCGGCGGCAACACAATGCATGAATGGGAACTGACCGTAGTAGGTGCGAACAATTCTTAGAGTGACGTTGTGAAATCCACGTCATAAGCTCTTCTGTGCTCCCCGTTCCCTTCTCTTGCATCTTGATAATCCTCGTGCTCCTCCATTCTTGGATTCCTTTGGTTTTCCTCGTGCTCCTCCACTCTCGGATTCCTTTGATTATCCCCCATCTCACCTTGAGCTCTACGCGCTCTCCTAATGTTTCTTTCTAAGTCGGGATCTAATGGTGTTAATTCTAAGTTCAAGGATCGCTGAGCAAGCATAAACCAACAACAATTTAACTATACACTAAGGAAAAACAGCAAGCTAAAACAAGCAAACATGCATGGATAAACAATAAAAACAGGAAACAAAGCAGCAAATATATACAACTACAAGAACCTAGATGAAAGTAAATCACTAAATTAAAATTATACTATAAAAACAACAACCTATATGCACTTAATTGAATTAAAACTAAACAATTTTAAACAAATATGAACAGATGCAGCAACTACAGAGACAGAAACAGCAAACAAATATCAACAACCTAGCTAAAACAAATGGAAACTAACATGGCAAAATTAAATTAACACCTAACTACAAATTAACTAAACTACTATCTAACAATTGAAACTAATTAATCACTTAAAAACAAAAATAAGTTAAACACATCCAACAACAGCAGAAAACATGCTAAAAACAGGTATAAATATCAATTAAAACCTAAATTAACAATTAACCAAAACAGCAAAATACATACTGCATCAGGTATGTTGGTGCAGGAAGCAGAGGTGCGCTCGAGCGCAGGCAGTACGTTCGTTCGCACAAACGCAACAATTTGGCAAGCTCTGCAAGTGTGTTCGAACGCAACCCAGGTGCGTTCAAACGTAGCACTGCACTACTTTCTGGCAGGGACTTATGCTCGCATGCAGACACGTAACGAGCGTTCGTAGGTGCGCGAACGTTATGGAATAGGTGACAGTGCTTTCGATCGCAAGTACTGCGTTCGACCGCTCTGTGGAAGCCTGATTTTCCAGAAACCGAATTAAACTATAAATTAGCCAAACACTATTCTAAAAAGCTAACAAAAATTAATTAAAATGCAAAATAAACTATGAACATAATTGAAATTGCATAAAATAAATACTAGTAGAAAAATAAATTCAATCTAAAAATAATATTAATTTAAACAAAAACAACCGTTCCCCGGCAACAGCGCCAAAATTTGATCGTACCAAATTTGGGTACTCGCAATAGTACAAACCGTTAGGTCGTATAGCGTTGCGCAAGTACTGAGATCGAACCACAGAGAACGGAGTTTTGCTAAAAAAACTAATATTACTCTTAAATTAAATATATTTTAACCTAGTCCCAAAGTGAGTAGTATTATCAAACATAAAACGTGCAGAAATTAAACTATTCTAAAAACATAAAGGAATGGATAAAATTAACTAAGGTTAAAGACTAACCTCACCCAATATAAAGAGTTAGCCTAAACATAAAACACACACACCTTCCGCCTATCGAGTTAAGCCCTTAAACACACTCTATTGCCGTTATTGACACAAGTCAAATCAAATAGTGTGTTTACCGTTAAGGAGCTACAACGAGTATTGATTATTGATAAAATCATCCACTGTATCCTTGGATCACAGTGGATATTGAATCAAACATCAAACACTCGTTGTGCACTCAGCTTGGAACACAACAAAGGATAACTATCGATGCATCAAAAACAACAACCACTTAACTTTTGTCACAGAAATTAAATGAACGAGTATGGAAAAATTAAAAGACGGAAAGTAAATGCGTTTAATGTAAAGGCATGAAATAAACTAAGGGTGAGGCTTCATCTTCAACCTTAGTTGAAGAGTTTAGCCACCCATGTAACAATAAAGTAAGGAAAGAGTAAAAGAGTTCATTAAAATAAAGTAAAGTAAAGGTTTACAATTAAACAGGGCAAAGCAGGGCCTACAATGGCAAACTGCTCTTAAAAATCGCCCAAAAAGAAAAGCTCTCGACAAAATGGACCTAGGGTCCTATTTATAGACTGACAGGTCACTGGTCTGTGTTTGAACGCAGGCAGTGCGTTCGAATGCAATGATGAATTATGCGTTCGAACGTGCACTCCACGTTCGACCGCAGATAACCGTCACGGCGCAAGCTAGAAGCGATGGACTCCTAGGGCCGGCTAGGGCAACCGCGTAATTTGCGGGCTGACTGGGCCTGTGTTCGACCGTGAGTGCGTTCAAACGCACCAAGTGCGGTCGAACGCACTTGGCAGGGATCCATTTCTTCCCTTGGTGCATTTTGCTCCTTTGTGGCCATATTTTGTTGTAAGGACCTGCACAACACAAAACACTAAAAACACTAAAAATAATTAGATATTAACAGTGCTAAAGGCTTAACAAATATAAGTTAAAGGGTTCAAACATCAATGTTTGGCACCGATCAAGAAAGTTCTTTGATCTTAAGCTCAGGGAAGCCTTTTTGGCTATGTTCCCTTAGGACTCGGAAAGCCTCTCTGGCTTTGTTTTTCAAGACCTACTTTTCGTTTATCATAGCTTTTTAAGCCGTGTATTTGTTTAAGAACTTTGAATGTTGAATAACTCCAAGATGTTCTTATTCATAGAATTGAAAATTGCGAAGTGAAAAAATCACTTATTACAATAACTTTAAATAAAATACTTCCTAAGGTGTTCAGTATTCCAAGGCCTTGGAAGAGCCTTACCTTTGAAATCTTCCAAATGGTACGCTCTTGCCCTTGCCCTTTTGCACTTGATCACCTTGTAGGGTCCTTCCCAGTTTGGAGCCAACTTTCCCTCAGCTGAGTCCTTGGTCGCTATTATGAGTTTACGTGGGACCATATCTCTGACTTTGAAGCTTCAGTGCCTAACCTTTTTGTTGAAGTACCAAGCTACTCTCGCCTGGTATGCTGACATGTTACTTAGGCTTGATCTCGTTTCTCCTACAGCAAATCCAGATGTAGCTGGATGCCTTCATCATTGGCTTCAGGATGAAAGGTCTCTATACAGTAGCTGCCCAAGCCTACCTTGGCTGGAATGATTGCTTCCATTCTAAATGCTAAGGCATATGGAGTCTCTTCAGTCGGAGTTCTTTTTGTTGTTCGATATGCCCACAAGACTTCTGAGAAGTCTTCTACCCACTCTCCTTTGTGATCACCGAGTTTTTCTTCAAAATTTTGAAGATCGTTTTGTTGGTGGCCTCTACCTATCCATTCGCTTGGCCGTGTCCCAAAGACGAGTAGTAATTCCTTACATGGAGCTTGGCACACCACTCTCGAAATGAATCACAATCGAACTGTTTGCCATTGTCCGTGACAAACCAATAGGGGATACCATATCGGCATATGACATTCTTCCATAAAAATCGCTCTATGGCCTTGGCTGTGATATTCACTAAGGCTTCCACTTATGCCCATTTGGTGAAATAATCTACAACTGCAAACCGCACCCCCCTTTCCCAGAGGCAATGATCCCACTATATCTACCCCCCATTGTGAGAAGGGCCAAGGTGAAAATATTGCACTCGGGTCTTCAAGAGGTTGTTGAGTAATATTGGCGAAGCGTTGGCACCTGTCACAATTCTTGACTAGTGTTGCCGAGTCTCGACTCATGTTAGGCCAGTAGAAACCTGCCCGAACTGCCTTGTGTGCAAGTACTCTTGCTCTAGAGTGGCTTCCGTAGACTCCTTCATGGATTTTTTGAAGGACGTAGTTTCCTTCCTCGCTCGAAATACACTTGAGGAGTGGCAACATGAAATCCTTCTAATAAAGAGTTCCATTTGCCATTGTAAATCTAGCAGCTCTTGCTCTCAACTGAGCAGCAAACTTCTTCTCAATAGGTAGAACTCCCTTCTCTAGGTATTCCACAATGTCCCTTTGCCGATCCGGGACGGTCACAATTGTCAAGATCAACACCATCTCAGTAATGGAAGAATTTGGATGGGTGTCTTGTCTTTTGCCTTTCCATCAACTATCGAAGCTGGTCGGGCTAGTCTGTTTGCTTTTTCATTTTCTGGTCTCAGGATTTTCACGATGCAGAATTCTTTGAAGGAATTCTGCATTTCCTGTACTCTGGACAAGTACAATTTCATCTTCTCTCCCTGTGCCCGATGATGACTTGAGAGTCGCTTCATACTTCTACTAGCTCGGCTCCCATCTCACGAGCTAAACCAAGTTCTACCAAAACTGCTTTGTACTCGTCTTCATTGTTCGTTGTTTTGAACTTTAACTTCAAACAACTGCACAGCTCTTCCCTATTAGAGGTAATCATTACTACTCCGCGGATGAGCCATCTACGTAGATTACCCAGGTTTCATCTTTTGGCCAAGAACTGAAGTCGGGCAGATTAGTGAACTCTACCAAGAAATCAGCAAGTGCTTGGTATTTGATGGAGTTTCGGGGAAGAAACTCGATGTCAAGTTCTCCCAGCTCAAGGGCCCAGTTGGCTAATCTTACCAATAAGTCCAGCTTTCACAATACTCTCTTCAGTGGGTACTCGGTCAGAACCCTTATTGTGTGAGCTTGGAAGTAGGAGCAAAGTTTCCTTAATGCTATAATTAAAGCGAAGGCCAGTTTCTCCATCTGGGGATATCTTTCTTTTGCCCCTCTTAAAGCTCTGTTGATGAAATACACGGGCTTCTGTATTCCTCCTTCTTCTTGGATTAGGGCTACACTAACAACTGTTGGGGAAACAATTAAGTACATGTATAGTACTTCTCCAGAAACTGTTTGACTCAACTAAACTCACCAAATACTTCTTCAGTTGCTTGAAGGCTTCCTCACATTCATCAGTCCACTCGAACACTTTCCTCGGGATCTTGAAGAATGGGAGACACTTATCAGTCGATTATGAGATGAACCGATTCAGTGTTGTGATCCTTCCAATCAATTGTTGGAGCTATTTCAAATTCTTTGAGGACAGCATGTCCAAAATAGCATGTATCTTCTCAAGGTTGGCTTCTATTCCTCGGCTTGAAACCATAGAACCGAGGAATTTTCCAGACGAAACTCCGAACGCGCAGTTTGACGGGTTTTATCATGAATGCCTCTTTCAAGTCAAGTGTGTGGTCTTGAGGTAACATGCTTTTGACTAGCATGTCATCAACATACACGTCCATATTTCGTCCGATCTGGTCTCGGAACATTTTACTGACAAGGCTCTGATTTGTTGCTCCTACGTTCTTCAGGCTGAAAGGCATGACTTTGTAGCAATACAAGCCTCGGTCTGTGATGAACGTGGTCTTCTCCCTATCCTCTAGATGCCTGTAGATCTAGTTATAACCAGAAAACGCATCCATGAAACTGAGCAAGCCATACCCAGTAGTGGAATCAACTAACAAGTTGATCCATGGTAGCGGAAAGCTGTCTTTTGAATATGCTTTATTGAGATCGGTGAAGTCTATTGTGACGTCCCACCCGACGGTAATATCAATCAACCAGTAATTGACCCCACGGCGTGCCATCCCAGCCATGTCCCTCCGAGACACAACCTCTGGGAAAACACCTTTCTCATCGTAACGCGAAAACTGCAGCGAAAGACTTTACCAAAGACTACGGGATCAAGAGATAATAAATAAAACATCACACAGCGATACTAGAGATAAGTACTACATCCATAATATCATAAAATTCACCAAATGTATCGGTCATCAGACCATTAATAGATACATTCCCAAAATAAGATACTACAATATTGTTCACAAAAGATCAACAGATCAAAGCCTAGACTTAAGCTTTAACAGAGCTAATGAGATCAGAATCTTTATCAGGTCTACAAGAGCAGATTCTCCATCCTCGCACATTGTCCTAAGCTAGACTGGATCCATATCCTCAAAAATCACCCGAATCAGATCCTGTGCGATCACCCAAGTAGGCTCCGACGGCATCCTCGTCTAAAGCAGTTAAACCGCGCAATTATTCGTAATGATGGGGAAAGACATAAAATAAGGGGGTAAGTCTAAGACTTAGTGATTTTTAATACATATAATACCCATGCCAGTTTTAGTAATGAACTCAGGTGTTTAATAAATAAAAGCAGTTCCATTATGACAATTTAATTATGCGTGATATATATATAGTAATGATATATGCATATGATGTAAACAATAGTCATAGTTCAACAGTATGGTCTACCCGAGATATTACCCCTTCTCAGCGGGGTTGATGCTGTCCCGAGGGACCTATAGTACAATGCCCAGTGCCCCAGCCATTGCACAACATACCGTACGTAACATTAGTGGCACGATCGGGTCCGACCCCAAGTGGCCCACACCAATTAATGACGTCCGTCCTGTAGTGACCGAACCATTAGGAATGGTTGCATCAAGGTCATGAAACCAATGGATCCATAGCCCTCACATAACACACACATTTGACCATAAAGCTAACATGTATAGTAAGCCCATGGCCATTATTACCGCACGTACCGGTGTACCATGTCATACAATGCAATTATCTTGTCTGTATTTTATATGCATGTCATTTTACAAGTCTCACTTGGTTAACATGTTCAGCACAACGTTTTTCTCAAAAGACAGAGTTCATGTGCAATTCGTACAAAACGTGAGAGTTGTAAAATACGAATGTTTGCTTGGTACACAAAATAAACGTGCAGTGCATGGAAAATAATAGTGCGCATTATGTGAGTTAAAACTCACCTGGATCAATACGTGTCTCTGAAAACTCCAAAAGATCCGGGTTCTCCAAATCTGTGGAAAACCTTCTATTAGTCCTAATTCTACTAAATGACTCTAAAGTAAGAAAAGAAGAAGCTACGAGACGGTTGGTGAAAATCGGGTTTCCCTGTCACATAGTGACCGTACGTCCGGGCTCGAGAGCGTACGTCCACCGTGTAACGACAAGCCGTACGTCCGGTCACGATAGTGTACGTCCGCTGTATGGATCCTCAGGGAGAACTTCATTTTCTCTCTCACTGTCCACCTATTCTCTGACTCCTAGGGCTACTAGGAATAACCTAAAGCCTTCTAGTCCAGTTAATAGCCTCCATGCAACGTAACAATACTAAGCTAACGAAAACGCTAACCCAAACGGGTCTTAAAGTACAACTAAGCTAACAACTATGACTAAACATAAAACGAGCAGCATAATGACGTAATTAAAAGCTAAGGATCGAATGTTACCTCCTTGAAACAAAACCGCAAGAGTTTTGCCTCATGAACGTTCCAAAACTCGCAAACGCCGCACACACATGCTCACAAACACTCACAAACACTTGGAAACACTCTAGGAACACTCTGGCAGCCAGGGGGCATTCTGAAGTTATGAACAATACGAGAGGGTAGGGTGCTATTTATAGGCTCAGAAATGCAGCAGACGTCCGGCCAAAGGGCGTACGTCCGGTGGTTCTTGCCCAGCGATTCTATGGCTACCTCGTACGTCTGGGTATTAACCAGAGGGTATTCAAAAAGTAGCATACGTCCGGTGGTCCCACATACGTTCGCCTGTATGGTTTGCAGAGCGTACGTCCGGTGGTCCCCCCACATACGTCCGCACTACAGACAATAGCGTACGTCTGCCAAACCTAGCGTACGTCCACCCAAAAGTCCAAATTACCCTTTTGGCATCCTTAGTGACCCAAAGCCCAAATTAATCCCCCCAACGAAGCTACTTACGCCTAGTTAAGAATTTGGGTCACTACATTCTCCCCTTCTTAAAAGAATTTTGTCCTCGATATTCCGAGACAAATACCCAAAGAACAACACTTAATAAGGAGTAGAATGTTACCTTTCGTCCGTAGAGTACTCTTCACCATGCTCGGTAAGTTCCTGGACTATCTCATCCCATCCGTTAAACGGTACATCATCCTCTTCAAACAGTTGCGGAAAATCGCCTCGTAAGTCGTCGAGTGCATCGTACTCGATGTTACCCACATTATACCAATCCTTGTCAATCTCTACTCCCAAGTCTATCCACTCGCAAAATGAGTAGTTCCACACGTAGTCCGGGTCAATCGGTATAGCCTGAAAAGAAATAACCCTTTCTTAGCCAACTATTTCCTTACCCAAAATGGAAATAGGTATACTGTCCAAGTATAATCTTAATAGAAAGAGTCATACACAATCATTCAAACAAATGTGGGTAATGACTCCGCATGTCGTGTTCGGCTTCCCACGATGCCTCCTCAACTCCATGGTTGCGCCACAGTACCTTGACAATAGAAATCGTCTTGGTACGCAACACCTGCTCCTTCTTATCCACAATCTTAACCGGTTCTTCCATGTTAGTTAATCCCTCCTGGATTTCTAACGGCTCATACTCCACAATTACATCGAGGTTAGCGATGTACTTCCTCAACATCGATACGTGGAAAACGTCATGTGTTCCGACCAAATCTGGGGGTAAGGCAATCCTATAAGCTAACCTCCCCACTCTTTGAGTAATTTTGAACGGTCCAACAAACCTTGGGCTAAGCTTCCCCTTCTTCCCAAACCGCATTACTCCCCTCATCGGCAATACCTTTAGGAACACACGATCCCCCACTTCGAACTCCAAAGGCCTCCTTTGGTTATCAGCATAACTCTTTTGCCGACTCTGAGCGGCACTCATCTGTTCCTTGATGACACGCACCTTCTCATGAGTTGACTGAATCAGTTCCGGCCCCAACGTCTGTCTCTCAATGACGTTGTCCCAATACAAGGGCAACTGACACTTTCGTCCATAAAGTGCTTCATACGGCCGCATACCAATAGTCGCCTGGTAACTGTTGTTGTAGGTAAACTTAAACTCAATCAAAGGCAAGTACTGACCAGGCTACTCAGCTACCTTTGAATTCCAACACACATGCCCGCAACATATCCTCTAAGATCTGGTTCGTCCACTCAGACTAACCGTCTGTCTGAGGATGAAAAGCAGTACTGAACTTTAGCTCCATCCCCATTTCCTTCTGAAGACTTTGCCAGAACCTTGAAGTAAAACGAGAGACTCTGTTCGAAATGATTGCCGATGGTACTCCATGTAAACGAACTACATTCTGAACATATAGTCTAGCCAACTTATCCATTGGATCCTTAACCTTTAAGGGAATAAAATGAGCACTCTTCGTTAAATGATCGACAACAACCCAAATGGAATCTTCTCCAGCGAGTGTCATTGGTAAACCCAAGATAAAGTCCATTGCAATTTTGTCCCACTTCCACTTCGGTATAAGCAACGACTTAAGCGTCCCTGTCGGTCTTTGATGTTTGATCGGTGCCAAACATTGACGTTTGAACCCCTTTAACTTATATTTGTTAAGCCTTTAGCACTGTTAATATCTAACTATTTTTAGTGTTTTTAGTGTTTTGTGTTGTGCAGGTCCTTACAACAAAATATGGCCACAAAGGAGAAAAATGCACCAAGGGAAGAAATGGATCCCTGCCAAGTGCGTTCGACCGCACTTGGTGCGTCCGAACGCACTCACGGTCGAACGCAGGGGGCACGGTCGAATGCAGTCCCAGTCAGCCCGTAGATCACGCGGTTGCCCTAGCCGGCCCTAGGAGTCCATCGCTTCCAGCTTGCACTGTGAGATATTTCTGCGGTCGAACGTGGAGTGCACGTTCAAATGCATAATTCATCAGTGCGTTCGAACGCATTGCCTACGTTCGAATGCAGACCAGTGACCTGTCAGTCTATAAATAGGACCCTAGGTCCATTTTGACTAGAGCTTTTCTTTTGGGCGTGTTTTTAAGAGTGGTTTGCCATTGTAGGCCCTGCTCTGCCCTTTTTCTTTGTAACCCTTTACATTATTTAATGTTAATGTTTTATTTTAGTTCATTTATGCTTCCTTATCACATGGGAGGCTAAATCCTCAACTAAGGTTGAGGATGTAGCCTCACCATGGATTTTATACTTATTGTTTATGTTTAAGTTACTTATTTCCGTTATTTCTTTATTACTTAATCGTCTCTCACTTGGTTTGGTGACAAAACCAAGTGAGATTGCACTGTAGTCATTTATTTTTGGTTTTTTGTCCGATGGATACATTCCATCCTTCGGTTTACGCCCATTTATCCATAGTAGTTTATGTCTTAACACATTCACTTTGGATCCTTTGGGCCTTAAACCGTTTATGGTTTGTCTTTCATCAAATGGACGGATTCCTTGAATCCTTCGATAGACGCAAGAGAAAAAGCGTTATTTTTAACCGATAGATGGATATGTTAGCTTAGCATTTTCAATTTGCATTTTTGAAATGGTGAGGTGAAAACCTTAGCCTTAGTGTTTTATTTTGTTTACTTTTCTGCATTAAATTAGTTTATATTTCCGTTGTCACCAATCACCCACATCGGAGCTAGGTTAAAGTAACACTAACCTAGACTCAAAGTTAATTTCGTTAAAAACAATACACGGTTCCTTGTGGTTCGATCTCAGTACTTGCGCAACGCTATACGAACTACGGTTCGTACAATTGTGAGTACCTAAATTTGGTACGACCAAATTTTGGCGCCGTTGCCGGGAAACCGTTTGAGTTGTTTTGAATTTAACTTTGCTTTTAGATTAATGTTAATTTTCTACTAGTTTTTTTTTTTTTTTAATTTTCTGCAATTTCAATATTGTACATAGTTTATTTTTCGTGTTTTAGTTTATTTTTGTTAATTTTTAGCTTAGTTTTTGGTAGTTTTAGTTTTAGTTTCTAGTTTTGGAAAATCAGGCCCCGACAGTGCGTTCGAACACAGTCCTTGCGGTCGAACGTACTTGGGCCTATTCCAGAACGTTCGTGTACCTGCATTCACCTAGCACGCCTTTGCGTGCGAGCGCACAACCCTGTCAGAACAAAGCAGTGCAGCTCTGCGTTCGAACGTACTTCAGTTGCGTTCGAACGCAGTGCACAGACTGCTACATTTGCGTATGCGATCGAACGTGCTGACCTGCGCTCGAGCGCACCTCTGCTTCCAGCATCAACATACCAGAGGCAGTATGTTCTGTTTTTAATTTCTTTGTGTTTTAATTAATTGCTAGACTTATTTTGATTGTTTTAACTGCTTATTTTGAGTATTTTGCTTGCTGTGATTAGCTGTGTTTAGTTTATTTTTGCTTTTAGTTGTTTATATAATTTGCATATGTTTTAGTTAGAGGTTTTGTTATTCTAAATTGTTAGTTGTTTAAATTGTCTTGTTTTGTTAAGTGTTTAGGTTATCTTAGCTAGTTTTATTCTCTGTTTCTAATATTGTTTCTGTTTTTACTGCATCTTTTTATATTTGTTTTAATTTGCTTTGTTTTTATTCACATGTTGTTGATAGGTTATTGTTAAGTAGTTTTTAGTTCATTGCTGTTTTTGCATATCTTGCTGTTTTTGTTTTTGTTCCCTGTTAGTTTGTGTATATCTATTTCTGTTTTTGTTGATTTCACAGTCCCTGTTTTGCTGTTTTTATTCATTTTTGCTTACTTAGGTTATTGCTTTCTTAGTTTAGTTTGGTTTTTCATTTAGTGTATGCTTGGTCGGCGATCATTGAACTTAGAGTTAACACCTTTAGATCCCGACTTAGAAAGGAATCTTAGGAGATCCCTTAGAGCACGCGCCGAGATGGGAGACAATCAAAGGAATCCAAGGGTGGAGGAGCACCAAGATGATCAAAAGAATCCAAGGGTGGAGGAGCACCAGGATGATCAAAGGAATCCAAGAAGGGAGGAGCATGAGGAATATCAAGATGCAAGAGAAGGGAACGGGGAGCAAATAAGAGCTTATAACGTGGATTTCACGACATCACTCCGGAAATTGTTCGCACCTACTGCGGTCAGTTCCCATTCGTGCATAGTGTTGCCACCAACTAATGCAACTCACTATGATCTAAAGCCACATGTAATCCATATGTTACCATCCTTTTACGGCTTAGATCATGAAAACCCATATTCCCATGTTAAGAAATTCAAGAATATCTGTGCCACCACCAAATTTCAAACTTTTTCTGAGGAATCTGTCCACCTCAGACTTTTTTCTTTCTCACTTCATGATAGAGCCACGGAGTGGTTGGACTCCAACGCACCTGGCTCCATCACATCCTGGGAAGAACTGTTGAAGCAGTTTTATAACAAGTTTTTCCCAATATCCAGAGTAAACGAGGCAAGAAAGGAAATCAGTTCCTTTACTCAGGATGAGGATGAGAAATTCTCAGAATGTTGGGCACGGTTCAAGGATCTGTTGATGAAATGTCCGCCTCACGGTTACAAAAAATGGCGACTCGTGCAATTCTTCTACCAAGGGCTGTCTCAGCCCAACCGTAGTATGATCGAGTTGGTGAATGGAGGGGCATTTCTAAATTTGATGGGAGACTTAGCTTATAAAGCTTTGGAGAAAATAACCGACAACTCCCAACACTGGGATTTTATGAGTTGTCATGACAAGTCTGCCCGAAACTCTAAGAAAGGAGGCATCCTGGGGCTAAAAGGCGAGCAAGAGTTGACTCAAAGGATGGATGCCATTGTCAAGAGACTGGATGCTCTGAGTATGGGAAAACCTGTTAATGCTGTGAACACATTTCCAGTTGATAGTTGTTCTGTCTATGCTAGTCCTATGCACCTAGCACAGAATTGTCCATCGATGACAGTTTTTTCTGAGATGGAACAAGTAAACGCTTTAAACAATTTCCAAAAGCATTCAATTGGCCCATACTCTGAAACTTACAATCCAGGGTGGAGGAACCACCAAAATTTTTCCTGGAAGTAGAACCAGCCCACAAATCAAGGAGGATTTCCTCTTACATATCAAAATCAAGGACGCTCGGCCCAGCCAGCGTCATCTTCCTATCAAGCCCCCACTCAACCCCCAACGTCATCGACACAGTCATTAGAAGAGACAATGAGAGAATTCATGAAGATGACTAGTCAATCCATCAGTGACGTTAGACACTCCACCATGGTGAACACCCAGGCAATCTCCAAGCTGGAGATCCAAGTGGGACAGTTGGCGAGTCACCTAGGTGAGAGAGACAAGGGAAAGCTCCCCAGCCAACCGGTGAACAATCCTAAGGCATGCGCTATCCGAAGTTCTTCAACTCAAGAGCATGCACATGCTATTGTTACACTGAGTTCAGGGAGACGAGTGGACAACCTTGTGGCTGATCCAGAGGCAGTTGATGAAGTAGTGCTAGCAGCAGACCTTGCCAGGCAAGAGGAGACGAAGAGTGACAACAAGGAGAAGAAAGATGCTGAGCCATCTACAGTCACTCCCATTGAGAATGACCTTTCAAGGTCATTTGTCCCAAAAGCCCCATATCCTGAGAGATTGAGAGTGCCAAAGAAGAATGCGCAGTTTGCTAAAATTTTAGAGGTGTTTAAGCAAGTTCAGATAAACATCCCATTCTTGGATGCAATTCAGCAAGTGCCAGCATATGGGAAATTCTTGAAGGATTTGGTCACAATCAAGAGAAAAACCAATGTCTCGAAGAAGGCTTATCTGACTGAGCAAGTGAGCTCCATCCTCCAATGCAAGTTGCCAATCAAGTATAAGGACCCTGGGTGTCCGACTATTGCTTGCATGATTGGAGTGAGTCAGATCAATAGGGCATTGTTGGATCTGGGGGCAAGTGTGAATCTCCTTCCCTATTCAGTGTATTTGAAGTTGGGATTGGGAGAGTTGAAGCCGACCACTGTGAAGCTCCAGTTACTAGATAGGTCAGTTAAGAGACCACGGGGAATACTTGAGGATGTGTTGATCAAGGTTGACAAGTTTTATTTTCCTGTGGACTTTATAGTGATAGATACGGAGCTAGTGCACGATGTGGTGAATCAAATTCCAATGATATTAGGGCGACCTTTCTTAGCTATGGCTAACGCCCTAATCAACTGTAGGACGGGAGTGATGAAGATCTCATTCGGGAATATGACAGTGGAACTCAATATTTTCAACATCAATAGCCAGCCACTTGAGTATGATGAGACCCATCCTATATGCTTCATTGAAGAAATCACTAATGACTTTGATTTTGAGGACCCGGAGATTGAGTGTTTTACTAAGGATTCTGATGACCTGGACTTAGACAGGCTGATTAGGATAGATTTGCATGAGCCTAGCCTGGAGGACCCTGACATGGAGTGCTTTGCACCATCTGGAGGTCATTGTGATTTGAGTGAGCCACTACAGCATGACAAGCCGATTGATGAGCTTAGTTTGGAGGATCCAAAATTTGAATGTTTCGCTCAGGTTGGAGGAAACATAGATTGTGGTAGGATACTTGAGCCAACTAGGGAAGTAGTTGAGCCAAGTTTGGAGGACGTTGAGCTGGAGATATTTGCTCAGTTGGGAGATGATCAGTACTTTGATGAAGTAGTTGAGCTACTTACATCCATTATCGATCCCATATCTGAGCTACAGTTGGAGTGTGGGGAAACCATGGATTTAGTTTTCCCCACTGTTTATTCCT
>VIBQ01000134.1:49268-100000 GCA_006937295.1 Carpinus fangiana
GCTGCGCCGTTACGGTTTTCTGCGGTCGAACGCACATTGTGCGATCGAACGCACAACTCAGCAGTACGTTCGAACGCACTGCATGCGTTCGAACGCACTCGTAGGATTTTTAGTCTATAAATAGGACCCTAGGTCCATTTGGTCGAACACACATTTCTTTGGGGCGTTTTTAGAGAGCATTTTGCGTCTGTTTGCATTGCTCCGCCCCTTTTATTTGTAAGCTTTTCCTTTTAATTTAATTTTAATGCATTCTTTTACTTTAATTATGCTTTGTTATTCAATGGGTGGCTAAAATCTTCAACTTAGGTTGAAGATGAAGCCTCACCCTTAGTTTATATTTCTTGCTTTTACATTTTATGCTTTGTTTTCCGTTATTTAATTCCGTACTCGTTATTTAATTTCTGTGACAAATAATTGAATGGTTGTGTGTTGTTGATACATTGATAGTCATCCTGTGATGTGTTCCAAGCCGGGTGCACAACGAGTTTTTAGTTGTGATTCAATATCCACTGTGATCCAAGGATACAGTGGATGATTTTATCCATAATCAATACTCATTGTAGCTCATTAATGGTAAACACATTATTCGGTTTGACTTGTGTCAACTACCACAATAGAGTGTGTTGAAGGGTTTAAAGTTTAAAAACGGAGAATGAGTGTTTAATGTATTAAGTTTATCTTTATTGGGTGAGGTTCATCTTTAACCTTAGTTATTTTTATCCCTACATTTTCACTTGAATTTAATTTCTGCACATTTCATGTTCGACATCAATTCTCTTTGGGACTAGGTTAAGATACATTTAATTTAAGTGTCGTATTAATTTTTAATTACAAAACTCCGTTCTCTGTGGTTCGATCTCGGTACTTGCGCAACGCTATACGACCTAACGGTTCGTTCTCTTGCGAGTACCTAAATTTGGTACGATCAGAAGCCAATAGATGGGAGATGGCTCATCTTCGTAAGTTTCTATCTTGACAATGGATTCAGAGCAAGATTTTATTGTCTGAGTCATCTTGTCCACCGTGTCATTTACCCTGTCCCTCATATTACTCGTAATTTGCAGCATTCGGTCTTCAAAATTTGAATCATATCGAGAAGGCGGTGCGGCCTGGTATTGCTGCTGTGGAGTTGCTTGATATTGAGGGG
Organism: Carpinus fangiana; assembly: GCA_006937295.1. Lineage (NCBI taxonomy): Eukaryota > Viridiplantae > Streptophyta > Magnoliopsida > Fagales > Betulaceae > Carpinus > Carpinus fangiana. Next base: position 50,416 of record VIBQ01000134.1, read on the forward strand.
AATATGATTGATCATTGAACTGCGAATATGGCTGATGGTGCAGTTCATGACCTTGTGGAGCATACTTTCCATGATCTTGAGCTTGCCGCGAGAAGTTAGACTGGTTGCTCCATGCCGGGTTATAAGAATCAGAATAAAATTCATTCCCCGGTCTAGAGAACGGCCTGTTCATATGCTCATAAGAATAATTAGAAAATTGTCCCGCAGTAGGACAATTTCTAACATGATGATAAGGACTATTGCAATATGAACATGGTCCATGGGGTGTTTGAATGCTTCCCCACATGAACTAAACTAATAGAAATAAAAGAATAAAATAAAAATAAAAATAAAGACTAAAACTAAAAATAAAAACTCACAAATGGCCTACAAGTGTGCTTGAATGAGGATGTAGAAGAGTCTGTCAAGAGAGCGAACGATCGCACTTCAGGGTGTGTTCGATCGCACTACCGAAGAGAGGAACGAATGCATGGGCTGAGGTTCGATTGTAGCGGCTTGTTGCTTGCTTGTAGACCAGCGCTCGATCGCACACGGGTGGCGATCGAGCGCAGTCACAGAGATTGGCACCTGCGGACTGATCGAGAAACTTGAACAGAAATATTAAAATTCAAAAACATAAATTAACGAAAAGAAAACAAAATAAAAATTAAGCTAAACATAACCCCTAAAACTTAATAACAATACCGTTAACAGTCCTCGGCAATGGCGCCAAAAATTGATGTGGTAATTTCATGACCAAAATTATCAATTATAAAATAACCACTCGCAATAGAACGAATCCTGTAGGATAGGGCTATATTGAGGGTGTCGAACCTCAAGGACTGTAGGGGTTTTGTTACTAAATTCGAAAGATTAAAATTAACTTAATTAAACAAAAGAGATTGATTTGTTTTTCTTAAAACTAAAGTGCATAAAAATAAACGTATGATTAAGAGTAAATATATGAGAGAGAGAAGTAAGGTACCGACTTCACCACAATCCGCACAACAATGGTAACCATATTTAATTCCAGAAACTTAGAATATGCATGTTATAAAAGAACAAGAAAGTACAATATCAAGGGATAAGGATAATCTATCTTCGGTTGGCACGGATCGTCCACCTACCACTAAGATGCGGCACGACCCGTCTTCCCAAGGCATAAACTATAAAATCCCTTAATACGTTTCATACAATCAATGGAATAGCATAACCCATCTTCGATTGGCACAGATCGTCTACCTAAATTACACTAAACTAGGGTGTAGTACGACCCGTCTTCCCTAGGCATGGCCTATCTTAATCCTATTAATCATATGCTTATTAAAACCCATTGCATAACCATCAATCTTATAATCACAGAAAATAAGGTTGATTTGAGTTCAATATAGGCAAAATAATTTCTAAGACAAGAATAGAATTTCGCAAATATTGGTTTTGAATTGAATAACAATTGCATTGAATATTAAGAACAGAAATCCAGAGTTGCAATCCTCACAGTTATGCAATTTACATACATAAATTGAATTAAATAAAATGAAATACAATCACCATTGTGCTTGGAAAGGGTTACATCGGTACCCCACTAAAGGGTTTAGCCGCTCATGACTCCGCTAAGCCTCCAAGAAGATTTTTGTATCTAAAACTATGTTCACTTTTCTTAAAGCTTAGAGGCTTATTTATAGGGAGCAACAAGTCCTAGAAGCCCTAGGAAACCTAGATATTTCGTATTTCAATCTCCTAGTTACATTAGGAGTCAATCCATGTACAAATCGGAATAGGATTCGTCCAGATTTGCTTCCTTCTATTGCGGGACAATTTTGGCATAGCGGGAGTCCGATCTAGGAAAATCCTATTTCATCATGATTTGTATAGTTTTGAATTATCTTTCCAATGCCACTGAAATCAGCTTAATCTGATATTTGACCTGAAAGTTATAGCCAAAATACAGAGACGTGTTCAGAATCTGAAATTCTATCCGATCCGATTTTGACTCCAATTGGAGAAATTCCGATTTTATCATTTTCTTGATTTTGATTAAACTTAACCACATCATATATTTCCTCTATTATGATTGGTTAAGCTTAATCATATCTTCTAGGTCTTCTCAAATTGCGCTTTAAGCCCAAAATCAATGGTTTTTCTTGTATCTTTGTTAAGTACCTGAAAACACGAAAATAACACAAAATCAAACAAATAACAATGCTAAGGAATTAACATATGCGAGTTAAGGGGTTTGAATGTACAACATTCGGCACTTATCACTTATAACCCTTTTTACTTAAAACGTGGGATATGTCAGTTGACTGACCACGAGTATGATATGAACATGCCTACTTTTGTAAATACTTGGTAATTGTATTATAAACTGAATGTTAAGATGCATAGTATAACATGCTATACCGATACGTGCGGTATAAACGGCCATGGTTTTACTATATAGACTTCATAATATGGTCAAATGTGTGTATGTAGGGGCTTTGGATCCAGTGATTTCGTGACCAAGGTGTAGCCATTCCCAACAGATGGTCACTATTGGACAGACATCATTAGCTGTGTGGGCCACCTGAGGTTGGACTCAGTCGTGCCGCTAGTGTTATGTACGGTAGCATGCAATGGCTGGGGCACCGGCATTGTATTACAGGTCCCTCGGGACAGCACCAACCCTACTGAGAAGGGATAAAATCTCGGGTAGACCACACATGAGAGTTATGACCTATAAAGCATTAGTCTTTCTTGCATTAAAATATTTAGGTAATTATCGCTAGTAGTACACCATAATCTTTAAAAAACCTGAAACCCTACTAAATGGTGTATTAACGAAGGTAATGCAATTTTTTTATTCTTACTCAAATTGCACGTTTACTTTCTTCTAATCAAGGCTCATGTCATACCTATGTTATAAGGTTTATTTACTGGTCGTACCAAATTTAGTACTTGCCAATTATACGAATCATTTTTCAATAAAGTGGTTGTGCAAGTGCGAGTGTCGAACCCACAGAGAATCGTGTTTGTGATAGTTAATTCTACGTCTAAACTAACCATATCTTAACCTAGTTCCAAAATCAAATATTTGGTGTGCAGAATATATAAACTAAATTAAATGCAATAAAAACAAATAAATAAAAAGCCTAAGGTCTAGAATCTACCTCATCATATTAAATAACACAATTAGTTTCTACATCCGTCTATCGATTAAAAGTGATGCATGACTTAGTGTCACGCTAGTTCATGCATCCTTATGCCCTATGCATATCCTATCATGCCTATTGAAATACTTAAAGTATCCGTCCATTTGACAAAAGACAAAACATGAACGGTTTAGGTCCAAAGGATCAAATGTGAATGTGATTTAACTCAAACTACAATGGATAAATGAACGTAACCCGAATGATGAAATGTATCCATCGAACTAAACACTATGAATAAACAACTACGGCACAATCAATGCAATCTTCTCACAAAATTGAAATGAAACGAACAAGCATGACAAATTAAAGACGGATTAACGTAAAAACTAATTATGAAAGCATGTTAAATAAATCCATGGTGAGGCTTCATCTTCAACCTTAGTTGAAGATTAGCCTCCCATGCTAAAGGGAGACACAATCAATAAGAAATAAAAGTTATAATTAAAGAAATGACGTTTAGGAGTGTTTACAATGAAGAACAAGGAGGTTTTAGGCCACTGAGGGCGCCTCAAACCGTCTCCAAAGCGTAGGTTTACAAGAAAACATAAAGGGACTATTTATAGACAAAACTAATGTGCTGCCAGGTCACGTGTGTGCGCTCGATCGCAGGTGGTGCGCTCAATCGCAGGCCTATCTGCGTTCGATCGTATGCTGTTCGTTCGATCGCACTGCCGTCTGTGCTCGATCGTAGGCATGGCGCTTGATTGCCGTGCGCTCGATCGCACATAACTGCTTTGAAATCCCACGGCGCAAGTGTTGAAGCGATGGAGGCTAGGGCCAGCTAGGACAACGTGTGGATTAAGGTTGACATGGCTTACGCTCGATCGTGGCTCATGCGTTCGTTCGCACTGCGCTCGATCGAGCGCACTGGCAAGGGCTAAACTTCTATCTTTGCTTAGTGCAATCGAGCGCACTGGCAAGGGCTAAACTTCTATCTTTGCTTAATTCCGCCCCTTTGAACCACAATTTGCACCAAGGACCTACAACACCCTAAAACACTAAAACAACAAAAAACATTAGATATTAACAACACTAAGAGCCTAACAAACATAAGTTAAGGGGGGTCCAATATACAATATTTGACACCGATCAAATACCCACAAACTTACATTTTGCTAGTCCTTTAGCAAAACAAAACTGAAAAACAAAGTAAAAAGAAAAAATAAACATAAATCCGCTTTCTTGGGAGAAACGATTGCATTTAGCGTATGCAACAAGCCTTTTAAGCCCCTAGGCATCCCTAGTGGACGAGTGAAGTCTCGTGAGGGTTTTTCAAGAATGACACCCACAAACAATTATTTGTCACTATGTTATTAATGGACAAAGCCCTTCACACAAACACACAGTTCATACATCATTAGCAAATTTAACATGTTGAACGTACAAACCACATCATCCAGGCATCCAAACATCATTTCACTCAAGGTTGAAAAATTGAGACAACATATGCTCCATAAAGTGCAAGGTGAACTAACACTAGATCATAGGGTTTCAATCATTCTCAAAAGACGTGTCCCAAAATTCATAGGAAAATAATGTGATAAATACAACCAAGGCTTGAATCGAAAGATGCAATTTTTTGTGTAGGCTGTGCAATGCTTGACTCCCTTAAGCTTCTAAATGACCTATGTAACGAGTGTTGGGCCAGTGACTCCCAAACCAGACGGCTTTAGGGCACTAGATGTAGAGACATCCCTAGGGCTTAATTACTCAAATCAAAAGAGTTACGGAGCCTAAACTAGCCATACAATTACTAACTGAAATTTCTCATCTTTTTATGCGAACACTCAATGCTTTGTGGGGCACGAGATCCGGTTACTCAATGAAAAACTCACTTTATTATGATTTTCTAATTTTTTCTTTTTTTTTTTTTTAGCAACCAAGGTTTTCATCATCACATCGCAAACCTAGAAATCTTAAGAAACACACTTTAAAGTCAAATCTCATACCTTACAGACCCTAATGCTAGTGTGCATGTGAAATATCGATTAAATAAGTAGAGTCTCTCTAATCCAACACATGAATCAAAAATTGGGATTTCTAATGATATGCAATGTTCAAACAAGTTAAACACACCAATGACATGCAATCCACAGTTACAATATAAATTGTGCCCAATCAACAACATAGCAACAAACGAAAAAAAAAAATTTATATACAGACACAAAAGCAAATATATACAGACAAAAACAAAAGAAAACAAGTAAATAAACAGATAGACAAAGTGTTTGTCCGCACCCCCAAACTTAAATGACACATTGTCCCCAATGTGGCAAGAAATACATTACAATGAGATAAGGAACCAAGATGTGCAAAGGTCAAGGCGTCCCTCGAACTTGAACATCCAAACACCTGTCAAAAACTAACAGCAATCTTTTTCTCACAAGCACAAATATCAAAAAGTTAGTTGATGTTAGAAACTGAATAAAATAAAAATAAAAATAAAATGACAAGAAATAAAATAACAAAAAGAAAATAAATAAAAAATGCAGTGCGAAAAATAAAAAAGAAAAAATACCGTACCTTCCCCGCTCATATGGGTGTCCAACCAATCCCTTCCATCATTTCTTCTTTAAAATATGATACCCCTCTGGAAGGATGTTCTGCCATCTTTTGTAACAAATTTGCTTTCTTCAAAAAAATTTCTTGGTATGTCTATTCCTATATTTGCACCTTTCTGTGCGTGATACCTTGAAAATCTCGACATAAGGTGGCTCTTCGAGACATTGGAAAGATGAAACTTGTTGTGTCTCGAGAGGGATTGTGATTAAGGAGTGAGCTTCAGTACTCACTTCCTTGTCATTGGACCAATTTGAAATTGGCGGGGGCTCAATCTGCTCCTGGGTCTCTTCTTCTCCATTCTCAGTCCACATCTTAGGAGTTGGATCCACTAAGGCCTTAGCTTGCTCATGTATCATGTTGAGATCCAAATCAAACTCAAATTGAGCAAAGCTCTCTTCCAAAGGATCCTTCAGACTTGGCTCTCTAAACATCACAGCTTGCTTGAGGAACTGTCAAGATCCAGATCATATTCAATTTGATCAAAACACTCTCTCGATGGATCCTCAAGACTTGGCTCACTAAAAGTATCAGTATGATCAAGTAGCTTGTCCAGGTCTAGGTCATCTTTATCTTGAGCAAAGTGTTCCATTTTAGGATCCTCTAAACTTAACTCATGCAACACACCATCTTGCACAACTAGCCTATCAAGGTCTAGGTCACAATCATCTTGGGTGAAGCATTCCATCTTAGGGTCCTCTAAGCTAAACTCACTTACAACATCCTCTGTACATTCCTCATTAACAAGTGTGGCGGTAGTTTGGGCATTCTCATGTGCAAACTTGTTAACTTCAGTCATGTAATAATTTATGAAAGGGCAATCATCAAATTGGTGAGAAGGATGATAGCAATATTCACATGACTGATGAGGTGCGTGAGTGTGAGAAAGGTGGGTATGGGCTTGTCTGGCTGCCATGAGTTGGTTCACCCTCTCCTCAAAGTCATCAATATGAGCAGTAGGACAATGTTGCACTAATGACTCTTGGGGAGGATGATTATATGATGAAGGCAAGGAAGAGTGGTTATCTAAAATGAAAGGCTCAGCTGCTAATGAAAATGATTTAGGGAATGATATCTCAGTGGTTTCCCCCTTCTTCGTTTGCACCTCAAGAGTAGGATACTCTAGAATTGGCTCATTAACAGTCTCCTTGAAAACTTCCTCACTCCTCACCATCTCTTGACTTTGAAACTCCTCCTCCTCAATTATGTTGAATGTAGCAACTAGATGACCAAGCTATCCTTCCAACCTTGCGATTGCTTCAGTGTTTGCCATGGTTACATCCTTGATTTCATACATGGATAGGGAGCAGACCAAGGTGGAACTCTTAAGCTCTTGTACACACTGGTTGGTCATTTGCCTAAACGCCTCGAGTGTGTCTTCCAATGATAGTTCTTGTGAAGCAGGAATGGAGGGTTGGCTGACTAGTTCCATGAATTCCTTAAGAGTTTCTTCCAAAGAAGATTTCTTAGGAGGATAGTCATATGATGAATGGGAAGAAAATTGATTGTCGAACTGCTGATAATTAGGATGGTGCAGTTCGTCAACTTGGGGAGCATAATTTCCCGTAGCATTAGCTTGCCATGAAAAATTAGAATGGTTGCTCCAGTCTGGGTTATAAAAATGTAAATTTGATTCAAACCCAGGGCTGGAGAAACTGGTGTTCATCTGCTCATGTGAAAAATTAGAAAATTGTCCCCAATGTGGACAATCAACTAAACCATGGTAAGGGCTGGAGCAGTGTGAACATGGTTCATGTGGGTAAAAATTGGTAGGATTTGGTGTCCTACATCTAGGGGAAACATCAAAATAATTGAACGGAAGACTCATACTTCACCCAAATAGTTTAATATATCCCACATGAAACAATAACCATAATACAAAAATAAAATAAATAAACAAAAACTACCAAAAATAAACTAATCAATAAACTAACAAAACAATAAACTAATTAACCAATTAAAAATAAAAATAAACTAACCAAAACTAAAAGCAATAGTTAAATAAATAAACACAGGAAAAATAAATAAATAATTAAAGACAAACTAACAATTAAATAAAACAAATAAAAAAAATGAAAACTGAAACACATACATTGCCTCGGGTATGTTGGTGCAGTCAGCAGATATGCGCTCGAGCGCAGGACACTGAGATCAATTGCAGACACACAGTCATGCAAAAATGTAGCAGTCTATGCACATGCGTTCGATTGTAACAGAGGTACGAACGATCGCATAGGTGCACTGCAGTCTGTCAGAAAGGCGCGCTCGCACGCAACTGTGTACTAAGTGAGCGCAGGCACTGGAACAGGCTGGAATAGGCTCAAGTGCGCTCGATCGCAACAGGGATGCGATCGATCGCACTATCAATGCCTGATTTTCCAGAAACTAATTAAACTAAGAAAAACAGCCTAACACTAATTTTTTTTGGATTTTTTCTTTCTATACAAAAGCACGAAATAAAAAAAAATTAATAATTGCAAAAATTAAAATAACTAGTAGAAAGATAAAATTAATCTAAGTATAAAATCAATTCAAACAAAACACCGATTCCCCAACAACGGCGCCAAAATTTTGTCGTACCAAATTTAGTACTCGCCAATTACACGAAGTATTTTGCAATAAAGTGGTTGTGCAAGTGCGAGTGTCGAACCCATAGAGAATCGTGTTTGTGATAATTAATTATATGCCTAAACTAACCATATCTTAACCTATTTCCAAAATCAAACAGTTGGTGTGCAGAGTATATAAACTAAATTAAATGCAATAAAAACAAATAAATAAAAACCTAAGGTCTAGAATCCACCTCACCATATTAAATAACACAATTAATTTATACATCCATCTATCGATTAAAAGCGATGCATGACCTAGTGTCACGCTAGTTCATGCATCCTTATGCCCTATGCATGTCCTATCATGTCTATTGAAATACTCAAAGTATCCATCCATTTTACAAAAGACAAAACATAAACGGTTTAGGTCCAAAGGATCAAATGTGAATGTGATTTAACTCAAACTACAATGGATAAATGAACGTAATCCGAACGATGAAATGTATCCGTCAGACTAAACACTATGAATAAACAACTACGGCACAATCAATGCAATCTTCTTACAAAATTGAAATGAAACGAACAAGCATGACAAATTAAATATGGATTAACGTAAAAACTAATTATGAAAGCATGTTAAATAAATCCATGTTGAGGCTTCATCTTCAACCTTAGTTGAAGATTAGCCTCCCATGCTAAAGGGAGACACAATCAACAAGAAATAAAACCTATAATTAAAGAAATGACGTTTAGGAGTGTTTACAATGAAGAACAGGGAGGTTTTAGGCCACTGAGGGTGCCTCAAACCGTCTCCAAAGCGTAGGTTTACAAGAAAACATAAAGGGACTATTTATAGACAAAAATAATGTGCTGCCAGGTCACGTGCGTGCGCTCGATCGCAGGCCTGCCTGCGTTTGATCGTATGTTGTCCGTTCGACCGCACTGCTGTGTGTGCTCAATCGTAGGCATGGCGCTTGATCGCCGTGCGCTTGATCGCGAGATGTGCTCTCAATCGCACATAACTGCTCTAAAATCCCATGGCGCAAGTGTTGAAGCGATGGAGGCTCAAGACGGCTAGGGCAACGCGGGGATTATGGCTGACATGGCATACGCTCGATCGTGGCTCATGCGTTTGATCACAGTGCGCTCGATCGCACCAAGTGCGCTCGAGCGCATTGGCAGGGGCTAAACTTATATCTTTGCTTAATTCCGGGCCTTTGAACCACAATTTGCACCAAGGGCCTACAACATCCTAAAACACTAAAACAACCCAAAACATTAGATATTAACAACACTAAGAGCCTAAGAAACATAAGTTAAGGGGGGTCCAATATACAATATTTGACACCGATCATTTACTAAGTCTTTAGACTTACACTGTTGCTACTCTCTTAGGGAATTTGACTTTACACTTTGGGAGTGGCATGTTTGTTGCTACCTGATTGGCTTAGGACTTGCTTAGTGATACAAGTTTGTGATCATTATTATTTAGTTGCTCCATGTCTTTGTTTTGATGATTTGTAGTTAACTCAAATTTATTTCACCTTGCTATGCATTTACTTTGATTATGCTAAAAAGGCGATTCCCCATTGAGTCATAAGTTGGCTTATCTGGGGTAATTGCCAATAACTCTATCAAATTAGCCAAGGCAAATTTTTGGGGCGTTACAATTATGCCACCAAACTTGTATGCGAAAACACATGTCTTGAAAAGAAAGTGATACTCCAAGCAAATGCCAATCAATTGCACACATTGTTGTCAAAATATAATCAAAGAATGAAACAAAAATGGATAAAATAAACCTAGATGAAGATCATGTACCCTGGTGGAGTGAGGAGTTGAGTGCACTACACTCGATCCTATGAGGTATCGCTCAAAGTAATTTCGAGTTCCGAAGGATCTTACCTTGATCCTTCAAAAGTCCAATCAAGCTCTTCCATCCCTTCTTCTTTATGATCATGTAGCACTCCATAAGGAAGAGAACTCTTCTTAATATCCCAAAACTGCTTCTCTCAGATGAAAGGTCTTGAGGTTCCTCCTAGGAATATTCAAGGTGCTTGTCCTAAACTGGTTCTATGATCAACTTCTTATCTCTAAGGGGGTTCTCACAAACCGAGGCAACCAACGAACTTGCCAAAAAATTGTCCACCCCAATGAATTCCACTTCAGCAACCTCTAAATGACATATGTCCCTTGTGGGGTTGTCATCAGGTGGTGGAGTACTTGAAGTGATAGGCATAGGCTCCGGTGGGTTTCTAAATGATGGGGCTTTAAATAAAGAATCAGGTGGTGGGTCTTCAATAGTTTGTCCAATGTCATCCAAGGAGAAACAAGCATTTTGATCAGGTGCATTCTCGAAGGCATTGAAGATGTTCAATCTGATCTTCATATTCCTAAAGGAGATCTTCATTAAACGGTCTGACAATTTATGTAGGCATTGGTATAGGCGAGGAAAGGACACTCAAGGATGACAGGAATTTGCTTTTATGAATTTAGGATAGGTTCTGTGTCAAGAACTATGAAGTCAACTGGATAGTAGAACTTGTCCACCTTGATGATGACATCTTCCACAATCCCCCGAGGTTTCCTGATAGATCGGTCAACCAATTGCAAGACAATACTTGTAGGTTTCAATTCGCTTAAGCCCAGTTGCTGATAGACCGCGTATGGAAGCAAATTTACGCTAGCTCCTAAGTCAAGCTGAGCTCTCCCAATCTCTCTGCTCCCAATGATACATGAAATTGTCGGTGCTCCAGGGTCCTTGAACTTTGGAGGAGTGTTATGCTGAATCAAAGAGCTCACTTGCTCAGAAAGAATGACCTTCTTAGGGATATGTTTTTGAATATTCCTCTTTTGAGTGCACAAATCCTTGAGAAATTTTGTATATGCTGGGATTTGCTTGTTGGCATCAAGGAGTGGGATGTTAATTTTGACTTGCTTGAAGATTTCACTCATGTCTTGAATCTTCTCTCCTTGCTTCCCTAAGTGGGAAGGGGCCTTGAGACTCTTTGGGAATGGAGCCCTAGGCTTATATGGTACCTCAAGATTGGGGGCCGATGATGAAGATGTCTTAGTGCTTACTTGCTTACCCTTGTCCCGATGTAGATTTTGTAGGGCCTCAATTTGCTCATCCTTCTTTTCCTCCACATTATTGTCTACCATTCTTCCACTCCGCAATGTAGTGATGGCCTATACTTGCTTTAGATGAGAAGTAATCCCTTCCCCAATGTATAGTCCCTTAGATTGACCATTGACTGACTTGGAAGCTTCCCTTCTTCCATTCAGTTGAGGGTTTTAACCATTTGTGTCATTTGAGCCTCTAACTTGGAAATTGATTTGAGTGTGCGAATATACTGTCTGAGTCATCTCACCCACCTTGCGGATCAATTCACTCATCATTTACAGCATCCGATCCTCAAAGTTAGAATATGACTGAGGAGGTGGTGTGGCCTGGTAGTGCTACTGTAGAGGCCGGTATATGGGAGGTTGGTAGGGTTGCCTGTTGGATTGAGCTTGATTTCTCCACCCCAGGTTGTTGGCAATGGAATATGGATCATTATCCTGTCCTGAAAAAGCTGCATTGACCTGCTCATTAGAAATATTAGCATAATTTCTAGCAGTAGGGCAATCATTTATATGATCTATAGGACTAGAACAAAAAGAACATGGTTCAGGTCGTGTGTGCATGTGAGCAGAATTAGGAGCAAGACCAGCAACCATCAATTTATCTAACTTTCTAGTGATAGCATCAACTACTTGGGTGGCTACACCCACAAAATGCCCTACCTTAAAAAGACCATTGGCCTTTGGTGCCTTAGGTGCAGGTGCCCTAAGTTTAGTGAAAGCATGATGAACAGAATTACTACTAAAATTTTCAAATAGGGCCCATGCTTCATCCTCACTCTTTAACATAAATGTGCCCCCACAAGATGCATCTACCATTTGTCTATAAGGCTCGGTCAAGCATCATAGAAGCTTTGCACCAGCTGCCATTTTGGAACAACGTGGTATGGGCATGATCTAAGAAGCTCCCTCAGTCTATCTTAGGTCTCATGGAATTTCTCACCCTTATATTGGGAGATAATAGTGATAGCTCTCCTAATGTCATTGGTTTTTCCTATGGTGAAATACTTCTTCAGAAATTCTTGTTGCAATTGAGCCCAAGAAATAATGAAGTTACGTGATAAGGAATTGAACCAATGTCTGAGTCTTTCCTTGAGAGAGAAAAGGAAGAGACGCATCCTTAGAGCATCTTCAATTAATCCCGTCAATTTAATGGTAGAACAAATTGCTTGGAATTCATTGAGGAAGTCATAAGGGTTTTCAGTACTAAGCCCTAGGAAAGAAGATAAACTCTATATAATGCTAGGCTTAATCTCATGGTGGGTTGTCGTAACATCTGGCAGCCTGAGACATGAGGGTGTAGTGTATGTGGTAGGGTAGTGATCTCTCAAAGCCACGTGATTAACTTCGCCCATGGCCATAGTGTGACGCCCCTCTAGCAAATTAGAATTCCTTTTGGCTCTAGTTTGTCTAAGAGTGCGTTCAAGTTAGAAGTCACAAGGATTTAATGGAAAAGACAAAGAACGGCAACCTAAGATAAACTAAAAATAATAATAGAAATGAAAACAAAAACAGAAAATAAAAAACAAACTAAGACAGAAAATTAAAGGTCACAGACAACGCTTAAGTTGGAATTTAGATGCAGACTACTGTTGTAAGCTAGCCGACACTGGTATGCTCGTTTGCACTTTAGGTGCCCTCGAGCGTACGGCTAAAGAAGGGTGTGAGCGTAGGAGTGGGAGGCTGATGTAGTGCGACTTAGTGGGCTGCAGCAAAGAACAAAAAATACGCAACGGATAGATAATTCTAGATCTTGATTCTACCAAAGAGCTGAGAACTCTTCTTGAAAATCTTGATACTCCCTAATATTTTGAAGGAAAATAGAGGAATAAACTCAACTCTAAGTATTCTCATTAATCAAAATCAATAATAAACAACAACTGCTTTTGTAGTGACCCAAATTATTAACTAGGCGTAAGTAGCTTAGATTGAGGAGTTAATTTTGACTTAGGGTCACTGGTCGTACCAAAAATAGTACTCGCCAATTGCACGAGTCGTTTGTAATAAAGTGATTGTGCAAGTGCGAGTGTCGAACCCACAGAGAATCTCGTTCGTGTGAATTAATTCTATGCCTAAACTAATTTTACCTTAACCTAGTCCCAAAATCAAACATGTGGCGTGCAGAAAATATAAACTAAATTAAATGCTTAAAAATAAAGAAATAAAAATATTAAGGCCTAGAATCCAGCTCACCACAATTAATTAACATATAATCATGCTAGTTCATGCTTCCAAACGACTATGCTTCAAGGCATATTCTGAGCGCTAACACTTTGTTCATACTTCTGTCTATCGATAAAGCACATATGCGTATCCTATTGTTGCTACAAAATCTTGTCGAACTAATTGATGCAAACACTGTTTTAAGAGTCACAACGGATATTGGTCCGAAGATGAATCATCCGATGTACCTCCGGTTGCAACGAGTATTGACGTTTAACGATTTGTAAACAACAATCAACACAATTTTGTTACTAAAACTGAGTTGAAACGAATCATCATTAAACTAAGCATAAAAACATGAACATAAATAAATGGTGAGGCTTCATCTTCAACCTTAGTTGAAGATTAGCCTATAATCATAACAAGAAACAAGAGAAAATGAAAAGAAAGCATTAATAAAATTAAACTATACAAAGATTTGACGTTTAGAGGAGCTCAAGATTGCCAAACAGGGGAGTCCTAGCTCCAAAAGGCGCCTCCAAGCGTCGTCCCAGCATCCTCCCAGCGTCTGGGTTCGTTTACAAAAGAAAGGGGGGGTATTTATAGGCTAATTTTAGGGTTTCAGTGCTGCCAGATCAGCTAAGTGCGCTCGATTGCACAGAGGTGCAATCGACCGCACTCGTGCATGAATTTCTGCATCGGATGGGCACAAGTGCGCTCGAGCGCACATACTTCAGAATTGGCCAAATCTTGTGAAATATGATTTTGTAGATATTCAAGTTAGCTTTCCAAAGACACCAAGATCACCCCAATCGGAGTTCTACAACTCTAGATATGACCGTTTTGGTGGGAGTCATCGGGTGCGAATCATCGCTCGACTCAATTTTGCCGCCAAAGCTCCCCAAACTGTTTTAAGCCCCATATTTAATGGCATTAGCCCCAAATGCAGCCTAGCAACCTGCAAAACACTAAAACACCAAAACTAACCAAAACATTAGAAATTAACAAAGCTAAGAGCTTAACAAACATAAGTTAAGGGGGGTCAAATATACAATATTTGGCACCGATCAGGTATGTAACGTCATAAGCCACAAGAACATTGTCTGTAATTAAACGCCCCGATAAAAAAACACTTTGAGTGGATGAAATAATATGGGGGAGCACTCGCTTCATAGGATTCACCAAGACCTTGGAAATCAACTTATAAACCACATTACAAAGACTTATTGGTCGATAATTAGAAACCAGCTGGGATTTATTTTTTTTGGAATAAGGGCAATGTGTGTTACATTAACGCTAGCATCCATAATTGCCGAATTTATAAAAAATAATACTGCAGTGCATACCTTCATGACGATTGTATCCCAATATTGTTGATAGAAGCTGGTAGAAAACCTGTCTGGGCCGAGGGCTTTTTTAGGCGCCATTTGGAGCAAAGCACTGTGAACCTCCTCTATCATAAATTCAGCCAAAAGCTGGACACCCAGCTCTGGTGGAATCTTGCCTTCAACACTTTTAACACAGTCTTCAATGCCATAGGGTCTGGCATAATTGAACAGCAACTGAAAATAGTCAATAAATGCCTTCTCAACTGCCTCCTGATTAATGCACATACGCCCCTCCTCACCCACAAGTTGGGAAATCATATTTTTACTCCTTTGCTAATTTGCACAGGCGTGAAAATATTTGGTATTTCAGTCTCTGTTTTTCAGCCAATTTTCTTTGGACCTTTGCCTCCATTTGATGTCTTCTTGTTCTAGCAACCCATTTAATTCCTCTCTAAGTAATTTTTCCTGTTCGAGAGTTGAGATATCTGTTTCAGTTTGGAGTCTTTCCAACTCACACGTTTCTTCCTTTATTATCACTTCATTGGGTTGAATCTACTTCCTAACCCATTGTTTTGCTTTTTTTTTTGCACAGGTCCTTAAATTCCCATGTACAATAACCCATGGATTCTCTCCATTTTGTTTTTTTTCCTCTAGGTCTGGTGCAGGGCCGGCTTAATATTTTATGGGACCTTAGGCGAAATTTTTAAATGGGGCCTTTTTTTTTATAATCAAAACCCACGAAAAAAATTGACAAAAACTCACAAGAAAATCAAGCACAAAAATAATCATTACAAAAAAAAAAAAAAAAAAAAAAAAAAAAAAAAAAAAAATCCTTACCTCATTGATACACATATTTCAAATAATACCCACCCAACAAATTGTCAAAAAACCATAAAAACCCACAAGAAAAAACTCATACACTTTTTTAAGTATAATGATATTTGCATTTATGGGTTAATTGGTCTTATTTTACCGTAGGCTTATTATATTGAAGCTTATTAATTAAATTGAGGCCTTTTTTAAAAAATAAAAAATAAAAATTGAGGCCTTTTTTAAATTACTTACTTATCGTGATTAGAGGCCTTAAGTTTTTATTTTAAAAAAAAATTGGGGCCATATTAAAAAAAAAAAGGGGGGGGGGGGGGGCATAAATTAAAAAAAAAAAAAAATTGGGCAAAATTTTTGTTTTTGGCCTTATTAATCCGGGGCCCTAGGCGAATGCCTCACTCGCCTAGTGGTCAAGCCGGCCCTGGTCTGGTGCACAATCTCCTTGAAACTCTCCACCTTATACCAGCTAGCCTCAACCCGAAATTGCCTCCAAGGTCTCCATATGCATTCATTGCTGGTCGCATAAGAAAGAAACAATGGATTATGGTCCGAACTTTGTCTAGCCAAAACCTCAACATCCACCTTTTGAAAAATTTGCACCACTCCGAATTTGCGACTGCCCTATCCAATCGTTCTTGAATAAAATCCATACCATCCCTACCATTTACCCATGTAAATTATGGCCCTTTAAAACCTAAGTCACACAGTGAGCAATCTTCAAGAGTTTTTTGGAAAGCCTCCACTTGCCATCTTGCTCTATTAAGTGTTCCCATTTTTTCATTCAAGTTTATAATTTCATTGAAGTCCTCTATGCAAAGCCAAGGGGTAGGTTGAAACTGGGAAAGAACTTATAACAAAGCCCAAGCCTCCTTTCTTTTAGCAACATCCAGGTGATCGTAAAACTCGGTAAACTTCCAAGCCACCTTATCCTTGCCATGTAGAACCTTGGCGTTTATATGTCGCCTACTAAAATTTTGGATTTCACTTGAGCATCATCCTTCCACAGCAGCATCAAACCACCACTACGCCCTACACAATCCACCACAAACATTTGATCATACCCGAGTTTAATTCTCAAGAAACTCGCCTTCGCACTCATCATTTTGGTCTCTATGAGAAAGACCAAATTAAGCTTCTTTTTCTTCACCATGCGATGAAGATTGCAAACTGCTCGAGGGTTCCCAAGTCCTCAGCAGTTCCAACTCAATATACTCATTACGCTTGGTGGGGCTGCACCACATCTGCCACCTGATCGTTGCAAAATTGTTCATGCTCCAAATCTGCAGTTTTTGAATGTTTTTGACTCAATCCCACTTCAGTACTCAGTTCCTTATTACCACCATCCCCACTTATCCCATCCAGCCTTATCCTTCTCTTTCCCCTAGATTGTGAGCTTGTAGCGTCCCCTCTTCTCACTAAACCCATCTGTCCTTGCCTCATTTCAGCTGCATGATCTTTTTTTTGTTGCTCTATACCACCCACCAGCCCATCCATGTGCCCCACATTAAACAACGTGGCATTATAGTTAGAGTCTCCAAGGGTAGATGAGTCTTTATCTTTGCTCATTAAATCCCACACCATCTTCTCCTTTATGGCATCCCATTGACCCACATAAATACTAGGAGATTTTTCATTATCTTTGCCTCCTTTAGTACCTTCTTGATTTGCCTCCATAAAATCTTCCCTCGGCTGGGTGAAATCCTTTCACTTTTTTTTGACCGTTTCACTCTAATTCCATTGGAAAGAATCTAAAAATTTCTCCATCTGATTTTGGTCATTGCTTTCCTTTCGTGGCGTACTCCAACTGTGCCGTGAACCGGAGGGGTCCTCCTCATCTGTCTCTGCCAGTACGACAGAATTCCCCGGGCTGCTACCACCCATCTTCACATCTGTACCACCCCTGTTCAACCCATGTCCTCTCCCATTTTTGTATCTCAAACTAGACTATGCATACTCCTTTGGTCGATATGTTTCATGACTACCTCTTCCCCAATACTTCCGTTGAGAGAATAAGACACTTAGCCAAGGCCTATATTTCACAAGAACTGGACCCTCATACGTCCTCCTCCCCCCCAGATTGCTACAACCACCCTTGCCATGCCTTACCACCCCACACTTTTTCCAAGTCTTCGAAGCCATGACTGTCTGGTGTAATCGTGCAGAGTTGGAATTATTTGCAGTAACAGCTAGAAGGCTATGGTTGAGGAGAAATAGTTTGATTCATGAAGGAGTTTTTCTCCATCCGAATCAACTCATACGAGAAGCGCAAGCCTCTTTGGATGATTTCCAGAAAGCCAGTGCTAGGGAAGATGAAGTTGTTAGATTGATTGCAGAATCACAGTTGATTAAATGGAAGCCAACTCCAATGAGAGAATTTAAAGTCAATAGGGCTACGGCGTTAGAGAATAATTGTGGTAAAACTGGGCTAGGTATGATTGCTAGAGACTCTATGGGAAATTTTGTGGCAGCCTATGGGGTTCCAATTGATAGTAAATTAGACCCAGTTGTGGCGAAAGCTCAAGCTGCTCTACATGCAACGATCTTTGCTAAGGACCTTGGACTGGTAGATATTATCTTTGACGGGGATGCCAAGCAGATCATCACAGCTATAAATTTGGAACACCCTTGTCAATGTCCTTATGGGCATTTAATTGATGGAGTTGTTGCTGGGTTAGTTGGGTTGGGCAATTCTCGTTTTACCCATGTAAAGAGAGAAGCCAATTGT
Source organism: Carpinus fangiana (assembly GCA_006937295.1). NCBI lineage: Eukaryota > Viridiplantae > Streptophyta > Magnoliopsida > Fagales > Betulaceae > Carpinus > Carpinus fangiana. Next base: position 68,864 of record VIBQ01000134.1, read on the forward strand.
GCCGCTCATGGGTTAGTAAAGTTGGCTCTCAATTATGTTATTGAGATAACTTGGTCGGTTTCTCTACCATTTGATATCGGTAGCATTGTAAGGAAGGATGCTTCCTTTGTTGTTTCATGATCCTTTTGGATCTTTCAGTTATTAATAAGATATCATCTTTGTTCAAAAAAAAAAAAAAAAAAAAGGTGAATAAACTCTCTATTTTGGAATCAAGTCTTCTAAAACAATTCTTAACTCTAGTCTTTTTACTCGGTATCAGAGCCATCAAAGGCCAACCTCATTTCATGATCCTTTCTACAATGGACACCTCAAACACTGCACCCACCTTTTTTGCTCCTAATATCACCCTATTTCTTTTTGTCAAACTAGATGAGATGAATTATCTTGGTTGGACTTCTACACTCATGCCTATCATTCGTACTCATGATTTATTGAGCATTGTTGATGGCTCAAAGAGTTGTCCTTCTCAGTTTCTTCTTGATGCAGAAGGTATGCCCACTTCTACATTGGATCTAAGGTATTATATCTGGCAAAAAGAAAGACATTCACTTTAGCTTGGCTAAATACCACATTAACTGACAAGGTGTCTTCCATTGTTTATGGACTGCATACCTCATATCAGGTTTGATCTCATTTGGCAAATCGTTTTGCCCCTAAATCTAAATCATGTATCTCTCATTTGAAGAGAGTTGCAAACATTGCATCAATGGTCTAAGTGTTGTTCTGTTTATTTATTGATTGCCAAGAATTGGGCAAATCAATTGTCTATTGTTGGCAAGCCAGTTGATGATGAAGATCTGATTTCATATGTGGTAGGAGGTCTTAAATCCTCTTACCACTCGTTTATCACCTCACTTAGTTTTGCGACCCGAGATGCAGCAATTTCTTTTCATGATTTTTAAAACGAGCTGCTCAATTTTGAGCACTTGCTTGATGCCCATTAGAAGAACACAGGTGCCACCTGAAGCAACCTAAGTTGCCTTCTTCACTCAAAAATCACGTCCCCACAGCAATATAAGAAGAACAAATTTGTGCCATAGAATCATGCCTATACTAGGCCATTGATGCCCAACAACAGAGCTACTACATCAAACATAAATCAACATGCACATGTTAAGTACAATTCAAATAATACTCAGTTTCTTACCACTAATAGATCTTTCTGTCAGATATGTGGTAAATCAAGTCATCAAGCGTTAGATTGCTACCATCGCATGGACTTTGCTTATCAAGGAAGGCATCCACCCTTTCAATTGGTTGTAATGGCAACCCATACTCAAGTTGTAGATGAAGAAGAACAACATTGGTACCTTGACAGTGGTGCTAATTGTCATGTAACTGCTGCCCTTGAGAACCTGACTGAGAAACAATCATATCAAGGCAATGCGTGTGTCACTATAGACAATGGCAATGGTTTGCAAATCTCTAATACTGGATCCTCTCTTCTAATTGCTCCTCATACTAAGTTATCACTAAAAGATATTTTACGTTGTCCTAATGCCTCTTCTAACCTTCTTTCCTTTCAAAAATTTTGCAAGGACAATAACTTTTATTTTATTCTCACATCTTATTTTGTGATCAAGGACATGCTGACCAAGGAGGTACTCCTACAAGGGCCAAGTAGAGCTAGGCTATAAAGCTTCTTGCAAAACTACTTCTTCATTTATTGCTTTCATAGGCACCATTGCACCAATAAATGCTTGGAATTTACGATTAGGTCATCCCTCAACACTTGTTCTTCAACAACTCCTGTAGAAATCATTTCTTACTATCACGGGTCCTACAAAAATTCAAACACTATGTCAACCATGTAATCTCTCAAAGAGCAAAAAACTGTCTTTCCTTGCTTTTAGTCATGTCTCACATGGTCCCTTTGAATTAATCCATTCGGATATGTGGACCTCTTCGGTTATGTATGCTGGTGGTTGCAAATTCTATGTTGTGTTTATTGATGATCATTCTCATTTTGCGTGGATGTATCCTAAGACAGAAATATGATGTATTACTGTGTTTTATGAAATTTAAAGTTTTAGTTGATAATTTATTATCTTGCAAAATTAAACAATTTTAAACTGATAATGGTGGTGAATATGTTTCATGTGCATTTTAAAATGTTCTTGAAACACAAGGTATATTACACCGATTAACCTATCCATACACATTTAAGCAAAACAATATTGTGAAACGTAAACATAGGCATATAGCTAAAATTGATCTATCTCTCCTTGCGGACCTTGCCCAAATCAAATATTTCAAATAAATATTGGGTTGATGCTTTCTTGATAGTAGTTTATTTAATCAATCATATGCCTACACCAAATTTAAATTATAACTCTCCATATTTTACTCTACTTCACAAACACTCAATTACTCTTTCCTTCGTTCTTTTTGGTGTACATGCTTCCCTTTACTTAGGCCTTATACTTCACATAAATTGTTTCTTGTAGTAAAAAATGCATCTTTTTGGGTTATAATTATAATCAAAAGGGATATGGGTGTCTTGATCCTCTTACCGACTGTCTATATTTTGTGCCGTGTGTTTTTTGATGAAACTCAATTTTTAGGAATAGATATAGTTCCTACTTCTACTCCCCAAGTCGATACCTCACTTGGCGACACTCAGGTAACTCACTCCCTTTATCCTCTTTTGATTTTATGTTACCTAACCATGTATCTGATATGGATATATCACCTTCTCCCAATAATTATGATTTGTCTTTATCTACTACATATTTTGAGAACTCATCCACTATTTCTACAGAAGCTACCACTAGTCCAACAAATGACCCACCAATTATAGGTAGTCCCACCAACTCCTTTCTCACCCAATAGTGCTCAAATCCCATCTAGGTCTCATTCTTTGACTCCTACTTCTATACCCATCCCTGCTATGTGTCACACCCATGTTGCTTCTAGTTCCCATGATTTGGTGTCTCCCTCTATGCCCATGCCCACTACAGATTACACCTCTATTGGTCTTGAGCCCTTTATACCCAATTACACCGCATGGTTATTAGGTCCCAGACTGTAACACCCCCAAAATTAGCCTTGGCTAACCTGGCAGGGTTACTGGCAACTACCCCAATTAAACCAATTGGTTGCTAAATGAGGAGTTGTGCACATTTTGTTTTTGATTATGCATTTTATTTTAATTATGGTTTATTTTCTTTTGTGAGCTTAATTTAATGAACACATGATCAATTTGTTAAGGGAATTTAAATTATGTTATTTTCTTTGGCAGTATGAGATAGTACAATTCAATTTGATTTTCACGAGCACATTTGGCACGTAGTTTGTGGGATAAAATGCTGATGTTGGTCATGTTAGTTTTGTAAGCTTAAATGCAGTTGGTAGCTCGTTGGGAAATAACCTTGGTTTATTTTAAAAAAATAATAATAAAAAAATAAAATTGATGATCATTTTGAGCTTTTCACCAAGTAACCGGACCTCTTGCCTCAGTAAGCATTGAGCGTTCGCGTAACAAGTGAGAAGTTAGACTTGGTTAGCGAAGCTTCGTAGCCTTTTTTATTCGAGTTAGTAGGTCCTTAGGGGTGTTTTTACACCTAATGCCCTAAAACCTTCTAGTTTGGAAGTCATTGACTTAACGCTTGATACATGGGTCAGTTAGAAAGCTTAAGGGAGCTAAGCAATAAAAAAAATAAAAAAATAAATAATAATAAATTTTTTTTTGAAATAAACCTTGGTTATTGTGTCCGATGGGTAGTCTAATGAATTTTGAGTGTCGAAGCACGCATGACTAGAATTAGTTTTGAAATCCCATAATTATGTGTTGAAGTCACTTTCACTAGAATTGATTAGTGTGATATCTCATAATGTCATGTTTGTAGCTTGATTAATAATTCCCTAAAAATTGTGAAGATGGTGTTTGTTTGATTAAGTTTGCTCATGAATTAAACCATAATTGTTATATTGTTGCATTGTTGAAAATAAAATTTTTGTGCAATGTTTGTGGGTATCATTCATGGAAAACCCTCACGAGACTTTACTCGTCCTCTAGGGAACCCCTAGAGGTTTAAAAGGCTTGTTGCATAGGCTAAATGCAACCGTTCTCCCACGAAAGCGGACCTATGTTTAATTGTGTTTTTCATTTTTGTTTTGCTAAGGGACTAGCAAAATGTAAGTTTGGGGGTATTTGATCGGTGTCAAATATTGTATATTGGACCCCCTTTAAATTATGTTTGTTAAGCTCTTAGTGTTGTTAATATCTAATATTTTGTGTTGTTCTAGTGTTTTAGTGTGTTGTAGGTCCTTGGTGCGAATTGTGGTTCAAATGGGCGGAATTAAGCAAAGATGAAATTTTAGCCTCTGCAGGTGCGTTCAAACGCACATACTGTGTTCGAACGCAGAAGCCACGTTCGATCGCACGCCGCGTCAGCCCGCGTTTCCTGCGTCGCCCTAGCTGGCCCTATCGTTCATCGAATTGTGTTTGTGATTCAATCACAATCACAATCTCGTGATTGTGATTAAATGATTCAATCACATTAAATGATTTAAATGTGCAATAGGGCCGGCTAGGGCGACGCAGGAAACACGGGCTGACGCAGGAAACACGAGATTGTGATTCAATCACGAGATTGTGATTGAATCGTGTTTGTGATTGAATCATTGTCACGAGATTGTGATTAAATGATTCAATCACAATCTCGTGACAATTGCACATTTAATTTAACGTTTGGTCGAACCCACAGAGAATCGTGTTTGTGAAAATCAACTTTATAATTGCCTAAACTAATCCTATCTTAACCTAGTTCCAATATCAAACATGTGGCGTGCATAAAATATAAACTAAATTAAAAATGTAATAAAATAAATAAGTAAAAGCACTAAGGTCCCTAATCTACCTCACCACAATTTAATCAACATATAGGCATGCTAATTCACACTTCCATCAAACAATTAGGCTAAAATGCATGTCCTATTCTCACGATAGTGCACACACTCGTCGTACGGCCTAGCTCTACGCATGTTCTTTTGCCTTTACGAAATCTAGTTGAATCATGCGATGTATTAACCCATAAATGGACACAACGGATGTTGAACCGAAATCGAATCATCCAATGTGTCGTTGACGACAACGGATATTTGACTCGATTGCACCATCCAATGTACCCCGGATAAATCACAACGCATATTGGACGGAAAAACGATCCATAAACAACAACCAATCACAATCTTGTCACGAGATTGTGATTGAATCGAACAAACGTTAAATTAAATGATAGAAAATGAAAACTAAACATGAATATATATAAACAAATTTATAGTGAGGGAAATAAGAGACTTAAATTAAACAAATGAAAACATTTAATAAAATTGACGTTTAGGAGTGTTTACAATGAAGAATAGTGAGGTTTTGAGCCACTGAGGGCGCCTCAACCTGTCTTCCAAGCGTAGGAAATAAGAAAATACACAAAGTCTTATTTATAGAGAAAATTTAGTGTGCTGCCAGGTCAGGGATGCGTTCGACCGCAGGGGGTGCGTTCGAACGCAACTCTGCGTGCGTTCGATCGTGTGTTGTACGTTTGGTCGCAAGTGCATCGTACTGCCGCGTGAGTTTGAGTGTAGGCATTGCGTTCGACCGCAGTGCGTTCAGTCGAACGCACATAACTGCCCACGGCGCAAGGTTGAAGAGATGAACGTTAGGGCCGGCTAGGGCGACGCAGGAAATGCGGGTTGACGTGGATTGCGATCGAACGTGGCTTCTGCGTTCGACCGTAGTGCGTTCAAACGTAGTATGTGCGTTCGAACGCACATGTAGAGGCTAAAATTCCATCTTTGCTTAATTCCGCCCATTTGAACTACAATTCGCACTAAGGACCTACAGCACACTAAAACACTAGAACAACACAAAATATTAGATATTAACAACACTAAGAGCCTAACAAACATAAGTTAATGGGGGTCCAATATACAATATTTGACACCGATCAGGAGTCGCCCCTCAAGCATTATCAAAGTTAATGCATAGGAATGTGAAATAAATCTGAGTTACTAATAATTCATGGTAAGTAAAATCTTCAAATAATCAAGAAATGGAGCAACTAATTATACTATAAACAAACTTGATAACAACATGTAAATTCTTAAGCAAGGTCTGTAGTGGCAGCTGTGCCACTTTTGGGTTCTAAAGACAGATTCCCTATAAGGGTAATAACAGCGTAAGTCTAAAGACTTAGTAAGTAAAACTTATGATTAGGTATGACATGAGCCTATTTAAGGAGAAATAAACATGTAGTTTTTAGTAAGCATTCAAGAGAAGGTGTTGCCTCCGTTAATATACCATAAGGTAGTATTTTGGTTTTGAAAGTGTGGTGTACTATCGGCGGCAATCGCCTAAGTATTTTAATGCATAAAAACTAATGCTTTATAGGACATAACTCTTATGTATGGTCTACCCGAGATATTATGTCCCTAGAAATCTATAATACAACACCGGTGCCCCAGATATTGTACGCTACCGTACATAACACTAGCGGTACGACCAAGTCCAACCTCGGGTGGCCCACACCTCTAATGATGTCTGTCTTGTAGTGACCGCCCATTAAGGCTACGCTGGTCACGAAATAACCATTGGATCCAAGGGCCATATAACACACACATTTGACCATATCATTAAGTCTATATAGTAAGCCCATGACTGTTATACCACATGTACCGATGTACCATGTCATACAATGCATCTTAATAATCAATTTATAATACAGTTTGCCAAGTAATTATAAAAGTAGGCATGCTCATATCATACTCATGGTCAGTCAACTAATATATCCCACGTTTTTAAGGAAAAAAGGTTCGTAAGTATTTACTTACCTCGCACGCTAGCTTGAATCCTTTAACATTGCTAAATCCTGCTATAACGAAATATAACTGTAACATCCCTAGCCCAAAAGGGGTAGGTTTGTTAATCCTATTTCTTAGTTGCAAAGATTCCATAGGTTTATCAATAAATAAAAGACTATTATAAAATGAATGCATGAAACTCTAGAATATCATGTCTTTAAAAAATAAACTGAAATATTTCTGCTTAACAAAAATATGTCTCGCAAACGATAATAGCGTCCCATATTAAAATAAATTCATCAATCTCTAAAAGAAACTGTGCCAACGCACTTATTAGCTTGACTAATGTGAAATCATAAGAAATTCCTAAATATGCCCGCCCCCATTCCGGCCTCCTAATGCAACCTGATCATCACCTGAAACAAGAAATAAAATTGATGAGCCCAAAGGGGGCCCAGTAAGTGAAATCCACAACCATAGGCAGTTTTACTCCTTGTCCCATTTTGAAAGTGGAACTCATAACTACATATGTTCCCAGTATATTTTTTAAATAATAAAATAACATAAGAAACATAAAGCACAATAAAAACATTATCATTAATAAAATTAATCATAATCTTTATCTCATATTAGGGCCTGTGTATACTGTTACCCTCGCATACTAGGGTTGCGTGGTCTTTGCGACCTGGGACGAGATACTGTGGCCGCAGCCCCTTCCCTTGGCCAGCCTATTAACTCTGGGTGCACTCAGCATGGCAAAATAAAACTTTGATGGAACCACCTTCTAGCAGAGCCTCTTTTAGCGGTTGCGCCTCCATCCTTAGCATCGGTACCGAGCTTCTTTCTTATTTCTCTTGGGCCAAAAATACTCTCCTCCATACATACACCCTCATTGTAAAACTTTTTCTCAGTTCTTGTACTTCTCTTAATACTTCTTTAGATACATCGTAGGGCATCATGTAGGAGGGTTTATCATCATTTCTCAAAATTTTTTAAAGACATCATTATTTTCTCAACTTTACTTTTTTTCAAACTTATCATGCATGTAACATAATTCGATAATATAAACAAAATAATCATTTTACAATTTTGAAACAAAATTTCGTAAATAGCATGGCATGATAATTTTTATGGAATAGATAATAAATTCACTTACCTTTTGACGGCAGTTAAGAATTTCCTTTGACTGCTAACTAATCTCCTGAAGGAAATACAGACACATTACTACCCTCATACACGTCATAGTAATGCATTCTATTACTTCGATGAGTTGGCTTGCTAATCAATTGAGAATGAACTTCTTAAGTATTTGGGTATGCTTTCCCATAAAATTCTAGATTTGGATTCATATACATATATTTATATAATATATCTTAATGTACTTTGAATTGTTTTGTTTATAAAAATTTTCTCTCATTTATTCTATATTCATTTATATAGATAGATAAGTAAACTTTTTATATATACACTCCGCGAAACTACATATATATATTTATGAATACCTTGAATCATTATATATATATCTATAAGTTTTGAAGCATTTCATATGTACATATATTTATGAACACATCCGGTCATTATCTGTATATATAAATATATTTATATATATAAATCCTTCACAACGATATATATATATACATATAGATAGATAGCAGTGTTTATTAAGCAGATACTATATTACTTTTTTTTTTTTCCTTTTCTTTTCTAGTTCAGTTAAAGCATAAGCATGGCATAAGTTTTCATTTGTTCCCACAAAAGACAAAATAGATGTGAGTTATCACGTGAAGGGGTTAACAATCCATTCTTCTCCACTACAAGACACACGGAAACCAAGGCAAGAAAGTACCAAAACTTTTGACTCAAACTCTTGAATAAGTATATATATATATAAGAAGGAGAAAAACTATTTGTGAGGCAAGAGAAACCATACCTGACACACACTTGTAGGTTTAGTGAAGAAACATAGGGAGAGGCGTGAGGAGAAAAATGAGAGGCAGGAGTGTGCGGCAAGAGCTGCTCTACGTCTTTATATAGGTGTACAAAAAGGAACACAGTTTTAGGGTTTTCTTTACTAGGCGCTTAGGGTTTTTTTTTTTTTTTAATCTTTTTATATATATATATAGGGAAAAATACTATTTAGCCCCCTAAACTATCAAAAGTTGTTAAATGGCCNTTTGGTGAAGAAACACAGGGAGAGGCGTGAGGAGAAAAATGAGAGGCAAGAGTGTGCGGCAAGAGTTGCTCTATGTCTTTATATAGGTGTACAAAAAGGAACACGGTTTTAGGGTTTTCTTTAGTAGACGCTTAGGGTTTTTATTTATTTTTATTTTTTTATATATATATCTTTACTTAATTTTATTAATACAATTAATACAATTATCTTATTTTATTAATTATTATTATATACCAACATATATACCTATACAGATATAACTACATATATTTTTATATTAATATATATATTTTTCAATGGTCCATTCTCAATGTTAATTTAAGCCAACTCTTTTTTTTTTTTTTTTAACCTATGGATCTACTAAAAATACCCTAAAAAGATTTAGGATTGTCACAAAAGCCATTGTCTAATTATAAGAACCCAAAACATTTTATGTTGTACTCAAACACACAGACACACAAAAAAGAACACCCTTCCTCAAAGAAAAAAAGAGCACTACCTTTTCTTCATTTTTAAGATAAAGAGAGAAATATTATGTCTTTTAGTAGGCCTATGATTTTTAGCACAACAATGATATATTAACTTGTCACACTTTTTACATATTTCTAATATAAGACTTTATCCTTTTAGACACTTGCACATTATACTTAACATATTATTAGTTTCCTTAGTAGCCTACAAGAATCTTAGGGATAATGAAACAGTATTTCAATGAAACACTATGTTTTTGCTTATGTCAAATAGTAATTAGGAGATATGGCTTTGGATTCCTTTGGTGAATTGAATGTGGGCAATTGTGGTGGACTCCACGCTCCATCATCTCATTTGTTGAATCAAAGGAATAAAAGACAAGAGGAAACTGGTATTTGAAAGGTGACTTCCACTCTGCTAGCAGCTAGTCATGCCATGATTCAGTCTTTCAGATCAAGTTGTGCTTTCTATCATTTTATCACCCTCTCTACCCCAAAAGGATCCTCTCCATTTGAAAGTAAAGGGAGAGGAACCGGTTAGGCAAAACAAGAGGGTGAAATAGTCTAAAAATAATTGAAAAGACCATTTTGCCATCCTATATTGTCCTAGCCCAGCAACCCCGCCAACCTTGTGTGCTCGAGCATTGGCTCCTAACATTTTATAAATATTTTCTATTAAACTTCAAATTCTCACCATAGTCTTATTATTGTAGTTTTGATATAAAGTGGTTCTCTAAATTTGAAAATTTTAATTTTTCTCCATAAATTTAACTTTTGATATAAAGTAGCCCATGCCATAATAAGGATGTTAATGGCCCTATCAGAGAAAGAAAAAGAGAAAGCAAACGCTGAAAAGTTTGAGAACTTATATATTCAAAAGTTTTCATTTTACAGTAGAAGACAGCAGTATATATATACAAGACTTGACCTAACGCTGCCCCAACTTAACCTAATATAGAATCACAAAATAGAATCAATATATTAAAAACAAATGTTCTAACATATTTCCTTGTTATGCAAGTCATCCAATGGCTGTGCTTCTTTCTCAGACTTGATGTTGTATGATTGTGAAATGGATCTCCGCATGATGTAATGAGTGATCGTGAGAGATACTGGATCTTTACATATTGGTTCTGAGGTTTAACACAATTGCTGATCTGGTTGGCGGGCATATGTGTCTGCACTCGAGTGCACTGGACTTGCACTCAATCCTTTGCAAGCCTACATGTTCGAGCTCGAGCGCACATGATTTGCGCTTTAACCCTTGTGGGCTTGATATACTTTAACAAACGCAACATGAGAGAAAAAGAAAAAGAAACAAAAAAAATCATGAGCATTGCCTTTGAAAATGAGAGACGAAAATCTAGAAGTGCACAACCGACATATCCTCAATCAATAATTTTGTAAGTGGACGTCAAAGTCTTTATGTATGGATGGATCATGGATGGATGAATTAAATTATGTAACACCCCGATCTCTCCGATCACATATTGAGAATATAAGGAGTAGCTTACATAAAATGGGTAGTTTATAAAGATAATTTATGTGGCTAATGGTTTTTCCTGTAATGTATCTTTGGTCAATAATTTTCCCTTTGTTAGGTGGTTGGACTTTAAATGACATGTAATAAGAACACATAATCGTGGGAGATATAGAGCTGGAGCAAGGAAAGTATTTTAATTATAGTAGGAGTTTTATTTGTCAAAAAAATAAATATATATATTACATCTTCTTCAAGAGATGAAGTCTTAGGGGTTTAGGAGTCCTTGCCTGAGACCTTCCTTGAGTTGTTTTGCATTAGAAGTCCATCATATTTTAGGGCTTATAAGTTGGTTGCGAGTCTATTTAATCCAAATCCTTGAATAAATTTCTAACTCCAAGTTTCAGTTTGGTTGGAGGAAAACCAATGAAATCGTCAAGTCCAATTAAGGCAAATTTGATCACTGAAACATTGTACAATTCTGTTTCACTCGGCCATTCAGTCACTGCATGGAAATCTACAAATTTATTACCTCCCATAAGCAATTTTCATTTCCAACAATCAAAATGTTAAAAAGATAAGTTCCTAAGAGCAATTTTCTATCACTTGATTTCCTAAGAGAATTTGTTGGATGTACAAAGGTAGATCATGTATGTTCTACTTCTACTGCTATTGATAGTTCAGATGCACCCTGAGAGCATGATGTATGTATGGCTGATGAATAGTTCAGAGGAATGCTGAAAAATCTCATGAAATAAAAGAGGAAAATAATTTTTTCATGTACTCCAAACAAGATGAAAAATACATATATACATCAATCCCCTATATATCTCAATGAATACGAAGGATTATGAGAACTAAAAAACTAGAAACATATGTTATGAACAGAGAGAAAATGCCCTGCCTCGAGGAAAAAAAGTGCTTAACATTTTCTTGATTTTTAAGATAAAAAGAGACAAACATTAATATAGATTTCTTCAAAATCCCGATGCCACCTTGATGTTGAAACCTTTGAAGAGTATCAAATTCTCTGGACAACGAAACCATACTTCAAAGGAATACTCTGTTTTAGCTATCTCAGCAGAAGAAAGCTTAGGACTAAACTATCCATCATGCTCATTCATAGGGTCATAACAAACAACTTTTTAGTTGTAAGTACTAAGAGTTGCTTCTATATGGAGTGTGGCGCGTGGGAAGCTGAATCTGAAAACACTACGTCAAACAACCCTTTTTTAAAGCCAAGAATATGAAAATAGGAAACAAAAGAGGAACCCTCTCTCAAGTATTCTTATTCACAAAACTGAACTGAAATAACAACTAGGCAATCAAGCCAGTCTCATTGTGCTTGAAAAGAATTTAAGGTTCAACGCGGAAAGTAAAATTACAAAATAGTCTTTACTAAAAACTATCACAACTTCACTTGAGCCAATGTTGTGCGAGGGCCATATGAATTTTATGTCCTATGATTAGTCACATTCTTGCTCGAGCCAAGGTCGAGCAGAGGTTAAGCACTTACGCATGATTTGTCTCTTACAGAATAACAAATTCTCACTTCAGAAGCCTTCTTCCTTCACTCAAGATCCTCCATGAGCGCATTTTCAAGTTGGGCTGCAATACTTCTCCACTTTCAAGAAATTTTCGGGGTACTCCCAACACCTGAGACCTAATAATTCAACATGCGGGGGCTGACTTGCAGCACCAATAATTCAATACGGTAATGCTTCTTCTACTAATTAACCTGCAATAGAAAAAGATGTACATATAAATCTTAAGTTCTTTGCACTCTTAAACCCCAATCAGAATGTGAAAAAAATACGTACCTCATCTTGGTCATGGTCTAATAAAACCAAATTTTTGTCCATATTGATTCAGCTTCATCTGCCGATGGTATGACATAGTTTCTCAGTAATCCTACACTAGTAAATGTATATATTAGTCTCAAGTTGTTTGATCTGCCCAACCACAAACAGAATGTTGGAAAAACATGTACCTCATCTTTGTCTAATAAATCCACATTTTGTCCATATTGATTCAGCTTCATCAGCCGCTGGCAGCACATGGTTTCTCCATGCATATAAACAAGGATACTAACAAACGTTCATCAAGTTAGAATAGGTGCCACCATCCAAAAAGGAAAAAGAAAAAGAAAATCTCATTAATTTTAGCTGACGCAACTAATAGATTAGTAAAATATAAGGAGACTTCGCCCCATATATTCCTTTTGCAAAACCAATTAAGTTGTCATAACTCCAAGAAAGCACACAGGGAGGTAGAACTGCAAACAATACACGTAATTTGGTATCTAAACAAACAAACTGGAAATGCAAAGCATTTCAAACATACGACTTGAAAAGTCAAGACGTGAACTGAATATAGACTACCTTGTACATAAACTAATTGTGCAACGACCAAAATTACTGCTGAAATTATGGCATATGGAAGCATCAAGATCAACCTCTGTTCTGCTGGATCAAGTACAACAACCCTTCCAGATGGCACAGCATTAGCATCACACTCTATAAGTTATTTTCCTTTTGGAACACATTCTTGCAATATCTACAGTACCACAGGGAACATTTGGAAGACTCCAGAATTGACTCTGCAAATGGCCAAAATAACTAACATAATAAGTGCAACTCAAGCAAAATTTGAGAAGGTGCATAAGAATAAGACAATACACAAAATTTGAAATGCGTTTCAGCTTTACTAGATTCAGTTTAAAGTTAATACATGAAAACCCATGGTAGTATAAACCAAATGGGATTAACGCTGTGCCATTCCAACTACTTTCCAGACTCATTGACTTTAGGTACTGAATCAGAAACTCAAAGATACAGTAAAAGTGGAAGAGACACGGAAAAGAGCAGTAAAAATTAACATTGAATGCTACGTTAGAGTACTTGGGAATGAAGACTTGGGAGTATGTGTAATACTCCTCTTCTGTTTTTTCAAAGATAGGAATCAAAGAAACCTAAAACAGAGAGAGTAAGTAAATATATTGATGGATTAGTATGTTGAAAATTTATGTACCTAACTGTAAAAGCTGATATTGTGCCGAAAATTGGGACTCTTCCTGGACTTTTAGCTTATTCAATCGACGTGAGCAATCTTAGGCCATCCTTTTTTCCTCTTTTCCTCTTTTACATTGCCATTGTTCTTCAACAAAGATAGGGAGACTAGCAACCCCTATTCAACAAAGGACCACCATATGGTAATGCTTCTTCTACTTAGTAAGCTGCAAAAGAAAAAAAAATGTACATATTAATCTCAACTTCTTTGATCTCTCAAACCCCAAACAGAATGTGGGAAAAACTTGTACCTCACCTTGGTCTAATAGAACCAAATTTTGTCCATATTGATTCAGCTTCATCAGCCGTTGGCAGCACATGGTTTTGAATGCAAGTAAACAAGGACTGAAAGTAATCCTACACTAACAGCATTCATCAATTTAGAATAGGTGCCACCATAAAAAAAAAAAAAAAAGCATCCCATGAATGGATGAAAATTACCTGCCCATGATAGTTAGTGTTTGTTGCTACTAGAGGGAGCTCTACCACTTCCTGCAAAAATATTATTGAACATTTCAGTTGAGACAACTGATTGGTTGCATCGTCGCCTTTTTAAATTGCTAAGTTACACACACAACTGGTGGAGCTTGAACCTACGACCTCACCCTCCACCTTGCTACAAAGAGAGGAAGTATCATTTAAGCTAAAGTTCATTTGTAACTAGCTGCATTATCAGGTATGTAATACATGAAAATGCATTGATACTATGTAAGAATATGCATCTGTTGTACCCTGCACAATTAATGATGTAACGAGTTATCTCATGGTTGAAACTAACTTCATACGATTTGATCTTGCATATGCTTACTACAAAGGAAATCAATTATTATTTTTTTTTAACATGTAATGTAAAATCACTTGTATACTAACATAGAAATCAACAATTTGTCACTTGAAAAATGGCAACATACTTTGAAAGCAACTATCTAGTTTCATATGACGAGGCCAATTCCAATTCAGAACTCACCATCTTATATCAATGTTAGCCTTCTTACAACATTTAGAAGTGCTTCTAAAAACTTTTCATCTCCACCAACTACATAATTTTACAAGCAAAATGAATTCTATTGGAATCTGTGCAAAAAATGGCTTCTGTTTTGGCAATTTGTGGTGGATAAATATTGTTAACATTTGTAGTTCAAATAAATAAAAATTTAATTCTAGAGGCAAATAGAATTCCAAAATAGGACAGGAAAAATTTCATACCCTAAGGTCTTCCATATGGTGATCCTTGAAGCAGCCAATATGATATTCCTTTGCAAATTAAGGAAACAATACACGTAATTAGGTATGTAAAAGAGCAAACTAGAAATGAATATAAACTGCCTGCTAACAGAACAATTTGACAATCACTCACATGGAAAATGGCAACAGCCTTTAAAAGCAACTGTCTAGTTTCAAATTTTATTTTATTTTATTTTTTAATATGAAAATGGGGAAAAGTCTAGTTTCATAAGAAGAGGTCAATTTTTAAGTAAGAACCCTTCATCTTATTGAACGTTAGCCTCCTTAAATAATTCAGAAGTGATTATGGAAGCTTTTGTTCTCTGCGAAATACCAAATTCTCCAAAGCACAATGAATTCTATTACAATCTGTGCAACAGAACCACGTCCTTTTTGGAAATTTATGCTGGATGAGTCTTGTTAACATTTGCAGTACAATAAACAGAAAAGTAATTATGGTGGCAACATAACAGCAAAAAATAAAAGAAAAAGTCCACAAGAACACTTGTGTCCTTCAACCAGTCAACATCATATTCCTTTTCACACTAAGGGAACCATTCACAAGAACACTTGCAATAAATTGAAGTGGAACAAAAAATTCACAGAAAAAAAAATTGAAATATAAACGACACATAAGCCAAAAAGTTAATAATGTCTACTTTTAAATCGAATAATGCGTACCCATCATTAGCATCAGTTGTTTGAGAAAAGCTAGCTTGAGAATCTTTTAAGCACTCCACACAAGATTTACATTGCAGCAGCAAATTCTGATTGTCAGTTTCAGGAAGATGTCTTGCAATTGATTAAACAGCCAAAGCATCACATTTTCTTTAAAAAGAGAAGTTATGCATATGAACTTTATAGCATAACAAACATGATGCACAAGATACCTTTGCAATTCAGACTGATGGTAGATTTATTAGAAGAGGAACAACCATGGAATTTCAGACAAACTCTTCTAGCGGTCCAACGAAGCATTTACACATGCATTATTAGGACGTTTCCTAATAATAAAATAATTATATATATAAATAAAATAAAATTGTAAGGTTCTTATTGCTGGAATAATCTTGACAGAATAGAAAATCTAGATTTTTGTTACTGTGGTCTCTACATAGTTAAAAATGTTGTTGCAACAATGGTATTGACGAGGAATTGGTAGGATGGGTGGGAAGTGCTTGACATTACAAGATATGAGTGAAGGTATAACTTTGTTGCCTTTACTCATATCAAAACCACAAGGCTGTGATTGTAATTTGAAATTATAAGGACGGCACAGATATCCCTAGTTCATACTAAATCGAAGCACTTGGGAGGCATAAGTTGTTGATTGAAGCAAGCACTTTAAGATTACATGCTACTTGAATGCTTTAGGGTAGAAGTTAATTTCACCCATGGAAATTCTACTCTTAACGAAAGAGAAATTTAAGAATTTGCAAAAGTTTCAATATATGTAGTTAACATGGTAGTTTAATTTAACCATATAAATAGATGTGATTTGGCATTTTCAATACATGCTACTTGAATGCTTTAGTGCAGCAAAATCGAAAGGTCAGTAGCAGGAGCGGAATGAGACATTGAAGAGTAGGGGGACATAATTGAAAAAAGTTTAAAATTTAAGGGTAATTTTAAAATTTTGGGGGAACTTTTACATAAAAGGCATGAAATTTAAGGGTAATTTTAAAATTTTTACCTAGTTCTGCCTCTGGTCAGCACCGACTCAGCGGATAAAAGCTTTTCTTTGAGTCTTGAAATATTCCACTGGAGGAGTTCTTGTGGTAATTTTCAAATAATTCATTACAGAACTGTTCAAAATGTTTTTGAACTCTATTATCCTAAAATGGATATAGGCTTAGTAATATGAACACAAGCCTCACCAAAGCCCAATATACATGTGATCATTGCTAGCCACAAGCTGTCAGCTGTTTGGTTGCAAGTTTAGGACCCATGTGGCTGGCTCTGCCAATTTCTAGGCCTATGTGATCTAACAAAATTATGCACTTTGGAAAAAGAGAATAAGCATTGGTGACAGAAGGCAATGTTACTTCCTATCCACTCAAATAAAAATTTGAAAAGAGAGGATAGTTTGTGTCAAAAGTGAGTTGTGCATTACTTCCTATCTATTTTTGATTCTGTAAATATTTCCAATCATCTTTTTAATTTTACTTTTTGAGGGAATTGCTTGCATTTGCAGCCTGCAAAATTGTACAAGTTAAAGCATCTTTTTAATTTAACTTTTTGCTTGCATTTGAAAAGAGTGAGTTAGTTGATGCAAGTTAATGCAAGTATATGTCTTCAATGCTCTATACAGATATTTGAGCTCCAAGTAACATCTGACTCTATATGCTGATGATGAGGGATGTGATTTGGGCTTTCTGATGTTTGTGTGAATTCTCACACAAGGCAGCCATGGCTGGCTCTGTCCCTGTACATCCAACAACCGCACACTATAAGCTCCACCTCGCAGCCCGTGGCAAGATCAGATGCTGAAGCATTCATCTTTCATCGCACGCTCATAGAGGGACCTCAGAACACTTTTTGGGTCGTGGGAAAAGCCCAGAGCTTCATAGTTCCTGTCGAAGAGTTTGCTCACTCAGCATTCAATATCATATAACTAACCTTCGACACGTCAGAGTACTCTGGTAGCTCTTAGAGATTTGAGGGGTGGGACAAAGGTGGCTTGGGAAGGCCATCCTTTGGAAGGGACATAAGTGAAGAACACTCAACGATCACCAACTCTTGAAGACCACCGTTGAAGTCTTATCATTCCTTCTGGTAGGGACTCTAGTGCATTAAATCCTTCAATTTTGATCTTCTGCATTCCAGTTGGCAATTGCTTTAACAACATCTCATTACAATATATAGCTTAGCTCTAGTTCACAAATAGCAGGAGTCCTCGGGAGTTATTTTTTGTCAAATAATCAAACTTCGGAACAAATTTTGCAATTTTCCAAAAACACATATTTGAAGATGCCCAATGGGCCAAATTGTGAGCTGCATTGCGTATGTTATGAAGGATTTTAAAAGAGTGATATCAATATTTGAAAAGGATGGAGAATCTAGCAGATGTTCTCAACAATGGATGATGAGTAATGTAAGTTCTTGTTGGCGTAATTCGGTAAGCAAAATGGTGATCAAAAGTGCCGCCGTTCGGACGAGAAGAAAGGCCGTCCGGACGCTCGAAGAATTCTATTTTTCTAGAGAGCCTCGTCTGCAATCTCGTCTGCAAGCCCGTCCGGATGAGCTCGATAAACAAGAATTCCCAAGAGCCTCGTCTGCAGTGTCGCCTAAATTTCGTCCGGACGACATTTACTAAAAAGGCCATATCTAGAGTTATAGGACTCGGATTGGA
The DNA here is from genome assembly GCA_006937295.1 of Carpinus fangiana. Classification (NCBI taxonomy): domain Eukaryota; kingdom Viridiplantae; phylum Streptophyta; class Magnoliopsida; order Fagales; family Betulaceae; genus Carpinus; species Carpinus fangiana. Next base: position 87,432 of record VIBQ01000134.1, read on the forward strand.
GCAAACTTTACGGAGTTGGAATGCTAACTCAAAGATCTACAAAGTCATGTTCCACGAGGTTCAGCTAATTCCAATGTTTACTAGGTCAAAACGGGTCATAAAGAGAAGTTGGAAGAATTGCTCGTCTGCAATCTCGTCCGGATGAGACTGCAGACGACCATGTGTAAAAAATGCTTTTTGGACGTGTTTTGTTGCCCCGTCCGGACGGCACATGTTCCTGTCTGGACGCCGCTTACCTGTAACAGTTTTAAATGAATTGAAACTGCTTCCTAGGTTTAGGGATGATGGGGATACTATAAATACACCTCTATAGAAAGAGAGAGGTACGAATTTTCACCCCTAGAGAGTTCGTGAGAGGCTGTGCTTAGAGAGAAATATTGTGAGCCTTGTTGTTCCTCTTAGAGGGTCTTTATTAGTTTGATTGTGAGCGTAATTGAGAAGTCTATCGGAAGGGTCCGGTAAAGGAAAATCACGTTGAAGAAGATTGTGAGCAAGGAGATGAGTCGGAGGCTTGTCGATCTTACAGAGCCAAGGTCTTGCTAAGGGTTGTAAGTATTCCTAGTGTCTGTAATCTCTGGATAATCTTTTGATAGTGATTTCCTGGATTTGGCTGCCCCGGAGAGGTTTTACAATTAGAGAAGTGCTCTAATTGGTTTCCTCTTCGTAACCAAAATATCTGTGTCTGATTCTTTATTGCTTTAGATATTTTGTTGATTGAATTGTTTATTGCTACATATTTTTAATTCTGCATAAATTGTGATAAACAATTGTTTTGGAGTCTGCATAGCGTTTTTCAAGTAATACTAAAAGGAAGACTCATATCCTCTTTGTGTCATTCCAAAATTGATGTGGCTTTTAAAATTACTATTTGATCAAAATTCAATAGTACTCTATCATAAATTCAATTTTAATTTTAAAAGCTACATTAATTTTAGAATGACACAAAAAAGATGTAAGTCTTCATTTTAACATTACTTATGGATGACTCCTCCACTTTGTAGAAAGGGGACCATGCATTAAGGATGGTGTAAACAACATTGGCAACATATCAATGGCAATATTTGTAGAAAGGAGGAGTTAGACACATTACGATTAATATGTAAGGGTGTGCTATAATTAAATTACTTAATTGGTATGAATACAAATGAACAACAATCAAGTCCAAGGTACCTGCCAGAATCTGCAAACACTAAATCAAACAACTCTTTCATAAAGCCTTGAATAGAAATATAGGAAATAGAAAGAGAAACTCTCTCTACAATATTCTTATTCATAAAACTGAACAACAATAACAACTAGGCGGTCCAACCAGTCTTATTGTGCTTAAAAAGAATTTAGGGTTTAGCGCTGAAAGTAAAATTATAGAAAATAGTCTTTATTAAAATATGTCACACCTTCACTCCAGCCAATGTCGCGGAAGGGTCGTACAAAGTTTCTATCCTATAACTAGTCACATTCTTGCTCGAGCCAAATTCAAGCAGAGGTTACACATGAATTGTCTCTTGCAGAATCGCAAATTCCTACTCTAGAATGAAAGAATTTGGATAATCTTTGCTTTGGTTAACTTACCAAATAACAGAATATTTACGTTTATTTGTAAGCATGGAGGTTTAGAGGATTAGAAGTAGTACATAGACAAACAAAATACAAAGGAAAGTTTTACATGTAGGTAATACACAACAACGCAAAAGAAGAAATTGAGAGGACTGAAGGTGGGCTGTGATGAGTCGCAGACTAGCTGATAGTGTGCTGAGATGAGAGGCTTGTCAAATATAAATTCAGACCGTGAATCAATGAGCTTGAGTTTGCAGCATGATTCAAGGAGAAGAGGTTGCTGTTTTGTGTTACTGTTATGAGCTGATGTGGGAGAGCAAGTCAGCAAGAAATCTGAAGATTTTTAGTGAATGCTTTTGCTGTTTTTTCATGTTGGAGCTGAGGGTCCTTTTGGCTATTAGCATGCAACTCATGTTTATCCTTAACAAAGAAGCCTTCCCGCTTTACTCAAGCATTAAGATCTTCCATAAGGCCCCATTTGCAAGTTGGGTTGCATCACTTCTCCATTTTCACTAAATTTTCGTGGTACTCCCAATACCTGAGCACCAATAATTCAATATGTAGGGACTAAACCTCAAGTACAGTTGTTCCTCGGAAGATTACCATATGGCAATGCAACAACCAAAAAAAAAAAAAATGTACATATTAATCTCAACTTCTTTGCACCCCCAAACAACAAATAGGAAGTGGAAAAAACAAGTACCTCATCTTGGTCTAACAAAATCAAAATTTTGTCCATAATGACTCAGCTTCATCGGCCACTAGTATCACATGGTTTTGAATGCAAGTAAACAAGGACTAAAGGTAATCCTACAACAACAGCATTCATCAATTTAGAATAGGTTGCCACCATCCAAAAAAGGGAAAAGAAAAATCCCATCAGGAGATAAAAATTACCTATCCTTGATAATTAGTATTTGCTACTAGAGGGAACTCTACCATTTCCTTCCCAAATATTATGGAACATTTCAGTTGACACAACTGATTGGCTGCATCATCTTTTTTTTTTTTTTTTAATTGATACTATGTGAGAATACGCATATGTTGTACCTTGCACAATTAAAGATGCAAAGAGTTATCTCATAGTCAAAACTAAGTTCATATGATGTTTTTTTTTTTTTAACATGTAATGGAAAATCACTTGTATACATAGCAATTAACAATGAAAAACATGAAAAATGGCAACATACTCTGAAAGCAAGTATCTAGTTTCATATGATGAAGCAGCCAATTCACCATCTTAAATCAATATTAGCATCCTTACAACCAGTGGCGGAGCCACGTGATGACCAGGGGGAGCCACGGCTCCCCCAAAAAGTTCAAAAAAAAAAATAATTATTATTATATAGAGCTTCAAAAGGCGCAGCAGCACGTGGCTCCCCAATATGTTTAATATATATATATGAAGTAAAGATTTTATATGGACAAGAGCTGGTGATACTCGTTGGGGTACTCATTTTAATTATATTTGTAGCCTAATAAGGATGTATGATGCTACATGTACAGTGCTTGAAGATGTTGCAAGAGAAGAAGGTACTTACTCTCAACGAGGAGATGCTTTGGCTGCATATAAAATGCTTACATCTTTCGAGTTCATATTTATTTTACATTTAATGAAGAAAATTATGGGCATTACTGATGTGCTTCGTTAAGTTTTGCAGCAAAAATCTCAAGACATTTTGAATGTTGTTCATTCAGTTTCTATTGCAAAAAAAAAACTTATCCAAAAGTTGAGAGATGATGGTTGAGATAATTTGCTTGAGAACATTGTGTCTTTCTCCAATAAATCTGAAATTAACATTCCGAATTTGAGTGCTCATTATATTCAAGGTCGAGGACGTAATCAAAAAAATCACATTACAGTGGAGCATCATTATCATTTTGACATATTCAATACCATTATTGACTTTCAGTTGCAAGAGCTTGATAATAGGTTTGGTGAAAAGGCGATGGAACTTTTGACACTTAGCTCTGCTTTGAATCCAAAAGATGCTTATAAGTCATTCAAAATTGACGATATATATATCATTGCGGAGAAGTACTATCCTCTTGATTTTTCTGAGCATGAGAAAATTAATTTGAGATACCATTTAAGGTATTTTGAATTTGATGTGCTTACTGAACCAACATTACAAAATTTGTTTTCCATTGCAAAATTATGCCAATGATTGGAAAAGACAAAAAAATTAAAGACATACTATCTTATTGATAGATTAATTTGTCTTATTTTGGCTTTTCCAGTGTCTACAGCAACTACCGAACGAGCATTTTCAGTAATGAAAATTGTTAAGACACGACTAAGCAACAAAATGGAAGATGATTTTCTTGCAAATAGCTTAGTTCTCTGCATTGAAAGGGAAATTGCTGAGAGCTTTGATTCATATTTAATACTTGATGATTTTGTACTTCTAAAAGACCGTAAAGTGCAGTTCTAGACACTTTTTTTTTTCTTTTCTTTTTTTTTTTTTTTTATAGAAGTATTTTTGATGTACTGCAGACATGTTACATTTCTAATATATCAATTTGAGCACATATTTATGAATTTTTATAGATTTTTTTTTTTTTTTTTTTTTTTTTTTTTTTTTTTTTTTTTTTTTTTTTTTTTTTTTTTTTTTATTTTTTTTTTTTTTTTTTTTTTTTTTTTTTTTTTTTTTTTTTTTTTTTTTTTGTGATGCATATATTGTGTGAATTATCAAATTTTTTAAGTTAGAGAAAATTTTGTAAGATGCCAAAAAAAAATTTTAGCGGCTCCCCCAATATTAAATTTCTAGCTCCGCCACTGCTTACAACACGCAGCACTGAGTTTGTAAACTTTTGATTTCCACGAACTACAGAATTTTACAAACCATAATGGATTGTGCTACCATTTGGTCTTAGATTCATTATGCATAGCAACATTTTTGTTTTTCATTTTCATATACAAAAAAGTTAAGGCTAGAAGTAAATAATGAAGCATGTATGGTATAGAAACTATTGATGGCAAGAATAATGATTATAAAACTCACATAACGCACATCCACTAAAGTCAAAATCTGGAGTTTTGACAATAAGAACCTATCTCTTGGTTATCTATTCTTCAAGATCATAAATGCAACTCAAGCAAACTAAAGCAAGCTAAATGACAAAATTAACCCAACTTGTGTCCACTAAACATTGATCAATTAGAAGAATAAGAAATATTGCCCATTCACAAGAACTGTCACAAAAAACCGAACCAATAGGTTTTTTTTTTTTGTTTTGTTTTTTTTGTTTTGTTTTGTTTTTTTTTTTTTTCTATAACCTAAGCTCTTGAGGTTAGGCATTGTTTGGGCAATTTTTGGCTCGAAACAAGCTACCTCGACAATCATTGTACAGCTAAGTTGAAATGAGGCCCCCGATGTAAGAATTGTGTGCCTACAAAATAGAGAAGGCGTCAAAGGGTCCTCGGCCGGAGCCAAAGACACTCCGATGCTTAAGTCAGCATGCATGTTCTTTGGAGTGAGAAAGAAGATGAAAATAATGGTCTCTGATTTTCCCAAGAACCAGCTTCCAGAGATCATTCTAGAGAGAGGGAGAAGCAAAAATCCAGTCAAGAAGAAGCCCTTTCTCCGCCCTTTCTTTTATCTATCGAGAGATACTATGGGTCAATAAATTCTCTATATTTGACCCATATTCTCCTACAAATTCAATAGATCAACTATTTGATTTGTGAGGTCTACCATTGACTTATGTGGGGTCCACATAAGTCCACAAAATCTAATAGTTAATTTGTAAGATTATATGGGCAAAATGTAAAGAAAATATTGACCCCTAACAATTCTCCTATCTATTTATGGGTGTTAAGCCCACACGTGTCCCCATAGAGTGTGTGTTGGCATTTTGCTTATGTGTCAAAAATGAGTGGGACTCACGAGAGGGTTTTTATCCCCAACAGGCATCAATGGCAACGGTTTTCAACTGCAAGGTTCATCTTTCCAATCTTTGCAATACACAACTTCTTCAAACAAGAAAAACACTAACGGATGGAGCAAAGACCATCATTTTAATCAATCTTACAACCTTTTGGTAGGGAATATAAACAATTTTAATCAGTCGACAATTTAAAAAAAAAAACAAAACAAAAATGGAAAGCTAATACAATTTTTTTTCTTGTCATAGACCCTATACCATTCCTGAAGCTCTTCTATTCCGTCTCCTCTCAAGTCCACAAGTTCTTCTTCTTTGCACTTTAGCAATGGCCCTGGTGTGAGACTTGGAAGATATGTCTGCAAAAATATCAATGCAGCAACTTCTTATTTTAGATGCAGTTCACATTCTTATTAAGAATCCTTCTGAAATAAAAATTAAAAAAAAAAACCTTTTTCTAATAATAAATTAAGGATATTTTTATAAAAGAATAGAGAAAAAATCAAGTAAACAGAAGGTGTACACAAATTGCACCTAAATTTACAATCTAAAATATGTGAAGGAAAGAAAATCTGGAAATGAAAAGGCACTAGAGCTCTCTAGAACAGTAATCTAATCATACAAAAATTGTAAAAACATGCATTCATGTGCTCCATGCAATATGTTTTTACACATTACATGTAAAAACATAGTCTTTTAGGTTGTCTATGTACTTGTGAACATACTGCAAATAATAACATTTTGCATGAGGCAAACTTTATATGTCAACTGAAAAAAAATAAAAATAAAAATAAGGGGAAACTTCACAAAATCCCCCTGAACTTTCACCCGTTTTGAAATACCCCCCTCAAACTTAAAAAACTCTCAATGTTCACTCCTGAACTTTCAATTGCTCTCAATTTGGACCCATCCGTACAAATTAGGGCACAAAATTTTTCAAAAAGACCAAAATACCCTTGATTTTCATTTTTAAAAAAAATAAAAAAAACATTTTAAAAGTTGAAATTTTAAATAGTGAATTTTAAATGGTGACTTTCATATAAAATTTCAACTTCCAGATATTTTTTTTTTATTTTTTTTAAAAATAAAATTTAGGGGTATTTTGGTTTTTAAAACATTGTGTGCCCTAATTTGTACGGATGGGTCCAAATTGAAAGCAATTGAAAGTTTAAGGGTGTAAATTGAGAATTTTTGAAATTTGAGGGGGGTATTCAAAACGGGTGGAAGTTCAGGGGGGTTCCCTGAAGTTTCCCCTAATAATAAATTTCATTTTCGTTCCACTCATGACAGAACATACAACTTCAAATTAAGCATTATAAAAACATCTTACAGAATTATAAGTAAGGTAAAAACGATATTCACATGACCCATAACTACCAGTACAACAATATATAGCATTATGTACCACAAGCAAGTGCCTATGATTCCATATTGAAAAACAGGGCAAAGACTCAATACCATGAACACAATAGCTTGGCCATTCTAATTTATCTCTATGTTCCTCTTCATGAATTGAAATAAGTGCAATAAAATCTGTTTTGAGAGAGAAGCAATTCTATGATCCAATTCTGAGTTTTAGAACCATAATGAATGCGAAGTTCAAACAACTAGTGCGGTAATTTGAGAGAGAAGCAATTCATGCACCTTGCCTCAATATTATTATATATGGAAAACCCCAAATGGCCCAAATTTAAGAAAACCTTAGACACACCATAAGCAATTTGAGCCTAACACCAATCTCATCACCACTCTACACTTAAAACAATTGTGCAAAGGCCCAGGACAGAACCTATACTTGTAATTTCCAAATACAACCTCAACTCCATGATGGGCCTATAGATAATGTTTGAACTCCATCTTTCCTATGTATGTGTATCTGCTATAAATGCTAACCAGTAGCTTCATTTAATGAATTTGTCTACCAATGGTATAGTACATGTTATTAGTAAATAGTATGTTAATTCAATATGTGATCAAATGTAACAAATTATGGCCATAACAAGCTTTACAGTTCAAGATAACATAACATATAACCACATTCTCCCCAGCAATGCCAGAAAAAGGTCATTCGGGGTGACAACATATAACCACAATAGCAGGAAATAAACTTTAAGAATGCATACCCTTCAAGAGCATTAGCTGTTAATCGAGGCTAACTTGAGATTCTTTTAAGCACTTCACACATGACTTACATGGCGGCATCCAATTCCCATTGTCAGTTGTAGGAAGATATCCTGTAATTCATTACAACAGCCAAAATGTCACTTTTTTTTTTTAAAAAAAAAAAAAAAAAACACTTATGTTGATGAACTTTAAAACCTATCAAACATGATGCAAAAGACACCTCAGCAATTCAAACCAGTGGTAGATTTCTTTAGAGACGACAAATTACGGGATTTCAAACAAACTCTTTCAGCATTCCAACGAAGCATTTACACATGCATTCATGACATTACAGAGAGTGTTCCCATTCTCTAGCTAAATATACTCCAGTAAATGTTTATTTGCATTGGCCACATGAAGCTCCAAAGAGGAAGGCATAACTACCTACAACCATCATAGAAATAAGCACACATGAAATTATTCACAGAACAAACCAATGCACGACCTATTTGTTACATATATATCAATATGATAAGATCGGCTTAGATTGCAATGCAAGTGAATGTGTGAAATTTGTATTATTTTAAATCCAAATACCCACTTCAAATCATTTGCATTTGCATAAAAAACACAATAGCCTATTTGCAGCCCGGCCTGTGTAGGGATACTAGCCTACAGTACGAGGACAAATAACCGATACTCTTATATATGCATGTATATGAATGATAAAGAAAAAAACCACCATTGAAAACTTACCCGTACCTCTTAGTCAACAGATAATGTTCACCATCTAAGTCTAGATTCGGTTTCTCATCACAACATTTTGATAATTGAAGGTATCAGAAACAACACCAACTTCCAATTGGTTCTATGCCGGCTGGATATCAGGAAGCCTGCCATTTTGTCACCAAAAATCAAGTTAGCCACCTTAACAAGGATCACATGTACAGTACCCACAAGAAACTCGTCAGCTATCATTGATTACCTTTTCCCATGTAGCAGCTTTCAGGAGAAAAGGTATTGAATGGTACACCCAACTTCCACAAAAAAGAGAAAGGGCTGCCCTTTCCACCATAGTCCCACAAAACCATCCTTCTCTTCCATTCTCGTCTCCCAATTACTATCGTACTTCCCCAACAGAGCTGGAGCACAATCAATGGCATCCTCTCCAAACACCTCTCCTACAAGCCTTGGCTGCCTTTACTTCCATCAGTCTCCTCTATTTGTTTACATGATTTGATCCCAAGCATATGACACTGGTTATTCACAATAAAAAGTTACCCTATAAACAAGGAATTGAGAATTAACAGTAAAATCAAGATTTATAGAAAGACAAATCATGAGAAGATACCAATTCTTGATGGAGTTGTCGATAATTCTGGGCTGTGACCTGACTCAACTGCTTACGTAAATGAAGAAATAACAAGTGGGTGGGGGTAGCAATCTGTTTTTATCAAAGATAGCAATTAACCAAACCAAAAATCAAGGGGTTAAATTATAATTAGTAAATTAGGTGGTTGAAAAGTGGTGTACCTAGATAGCTGCAAATGCTGAAATGTATCGAAACTGGGGACCCTTGCTGTTCGACTTTGGCTTATTCAATGAAATCATAATCAATCCATTTCTGTTCTACGTGAGCAATCTTGCGCCATTCTTTTCTTGTACTTTTACCTTGCCATTTTTTTGTCAACAAAGGACAGTCGGAGATTTTTAGAATAGAAAGAGAGGCAAATCTATTCTAAAAATTGGTAAGCTCAAGCGTTTTCATTGTAGAGGGAAATCTAACCTCAAGTGAATCACAGCTACTGATTGATAACTTTTGAAGACAGCTGTTGGAGTCTATCGTTCCCTCGGAAAGGGACTTAAGTAAGATACAGTACTTGATGTTGAGAGTTTTTAGTGTAGAGAAAAGGCGAAGGGATGTAAGAGAACAGTAAGAGATTTCTAACTCTTGAAGACCGTCAAATTCTTGCGTACTTGCAGAACAACAACCAATGACAAGGCCTCGCAGATGCTGAGTTCTTGTGATTTTTATGAGTATCCATGCAAGGGCAGTGCCAATAAGGAATATGAGAAGGATGTTCAGTAGCATGAACCACATATAGATTAACCAAAAGTTAGCAAAATTGAAAAGAAAAACGAAAAATGAGGGAGGGGAAGAACTTCAGGAGTATGGCAGAGCTGAACTCACAAGGTTGCCAAACTGTATAATGTAATTGTATCAGCCAGGTTGCTGAAAATAAGTGAAGGACTGAACACAAAAAAGCAGACAATCTATATATAAGAAAGTACTGTTGTTATTCCTTAATTTAAAAAATATAAAAGAAGAACTAATAAAACAGTATATAAGCCAAGTAGCCATTAAGACAATTTGGTCAGATTTTCTTACTTAGTAGAAGAAAAACAATGAGAATTGAAAATCAGCATACATAAACTACCAAAAAACATATATTTTTTTTCTTAATAAAAGTAACTAAAAACAATAGTACCCCTTTGGTGAGAACTGTGGAGGAGAGATCAAGACAAAGACACAGTTCAAGCCTTCAAGAAGACTTTGAGGCCATGTTATTAATATCACTGCCAATGGACATAACAAGGAAGCTAGCCAGCATATTCTGAAATTACTAATTTCAGAGAAAGAAAAGAAAAACCAATTTTTCCTTGAAATTTTAATAACATTGCACAAAAATTGGATGACCATATGGTTGATTACAATGAAATAACTCTATAGATTAGTAGCCAACATGCTTGACATAAACAAAAGAACCAAAAGAATAAAAAGAACAATCCTCACTTCATACCAAAACACCAATTCAATTACATTAATCTTATCTAAACGCATATCCACATAATGAAACTCATTCACATCAAAAGCCAACGCCTCAGAATCTCCGGCAACTAAACCGGCAAAACCGACTTCCAAAGTCAAAAACATCTAAACACCCATTTATCAGAAAAGCTAAGCAGTTCCTGCAAGGAGTTAGGCAATGATTGAAGGTACAATCAACTCTTTGAACCATTTAGGCAGAAAAAACACTAGGTGAAAAACAGAGAAAGAGGAAATTAGTACAGAACTATCCATGATAGTTCAATCACTGCATAAAATGATTGGCAAAGAGTCTAGTGGAACTAAAACCAAAATTACTATCCAAAAATTATAAGAAACAAAAGTACTATTGCCCAATACGCAATCCACAAGTAAAGCCAAAACCCCAATAACAGATCTTTACCAAACATTTTTGCTTCCCAGAGGAATTTTTAAATATTCTGAAGGCCATAAGGGGCTGAAAATATAAGATACTAGAAAGTTACAATCAATGAGAGCATTGTAACTATTTTACTTCAATCATAATTCAAACTCTTTCATATCATCAATTCGTCACCCACACATGTTCTAAGTAATCAAACAGAACAACTCATTCAACACGATTCACTTCTTTCTTTACACAGTTCACATTTTTACTAAACCAAGCAATTTAAAGTACAGTATAAATCTCTGCTTGTTTGCCTGTTACACGTAGAAACGATAAGAAAAAAAAAAATCAAGGATCTTAGGTCCATCACCAACCAAAATCAACTGAACCCTACAATTTTTAGGCGTAATATAAAAAATACATTACCAAGCAATAATACAACACAAGACGTAACATCTATAGAAGACAAACAAATCACTTTCTTCTCCATTTGGCTACCGAAAAATCATGAGAGACGACAAAAACAATCAAAACCCTTCAATACACAATAAAGTTAATGAGACAAAAAATAAATACCACATGAAAAGTCAAAAGAATAAAATTCTTGATACATAGCAGCAAGCAAATATGACCCACAGTTTTATCACAAGAAACTAGTCAATCACAAAACATGTAACAAGAAGTAATCACTGGAAGGCCCTTAAGTTTCAATTACGTTGAGAAAGAAGCTAAAGTGGAAAGCTAAGACAACTTGTTCTTGTCAAATTTTGAAATTCCTTTCTAGACTTTGGGTGGACTTGGTCCACAGAGGTCTTGCCAATTGATTTTGGACATCAATTGCAGGACCTCTGTGGAGCCAACACCACATAATTTGACCCCAACCACCCAAATGATTTGAAACACTTATATACAATGCCCAATCAGCATGAGTTTCTGACTCTGAGTGGCTCACCTACTCAGTAAATGTAAATAAGATCAATCTCAAGCAGAAACAAATTTACCTCACAGTTGCAGCAAGCACAAGAGATGAGACAAACAATTTTTGCCCACAATATAATATCACTACTTAGAAAAGAAAATCCAAAATATCAGTACTCAGTTGCATCAAATTCCCATTGTCTGTTTCAGGCGGATGTCCTGTAATTCCTTAACAGCCAAAAAGTCACATTTTCTTTATTTAAACAAAAATCAAGAACTTATGCTGATGAGCTTTATAACATAACAAACAGGATGCAAAATAAACCTCCACAATTCAGAATGATGCGGTAGATTTCTTTGAAGAATAACCATAGAATTTCAGACAAACTCTTCTACCAGTCCAACGAAGCATTTACACATGCATTCATGACATTACAAAGAATGTTCTCCTCCAGGAAAATATATGCTAGTAAACAGGTTTTGCACTTTCCACAGGCAGCTCAAACAACACATAACAACCTACAGCCAACACAAAAACACCTCCTCTGCATTTGCCACAAACAATCTAATGGGTCTTCTACAACTCCTTTGCATTTGCCACAAAAACACAATATCCCAGTACTTTCAATCACACCTTGCAGCCCGGTGTCTCCAGGACTCTAGCCTACAATACAAAGAGACGTAATCAAAATTCATATATATATATATATGTATGTATGTATGTGAACTACGGATAAAGAAAATAATCACCACTAAAAAATTTACCCGCACCTCTCAGTCAATAGAAAATGTTGCCATCTAAAACCAGCTTCAGTTTCTCATTTCAATATTTGATAATTGAAGGTATCAGAAACTGCACTAGCTCCCAGTTGGTTCAATGCAAGCTAGATATCAGGAAAACTGCCAATGTTTACC
>VIBQ01000135.1:0-55210 GCA_006937295.1 Carpinus fangiana
CCAACTCCAGGTCGTGTGTATAATAGTTCTGCTCGTATGGTTTTAGCTGGCGTGAAGCATAGGCAATAACATTACCGTTCTGCATCAGCACGCAACCTAAACCCTTCTTAGAAGCGTCGTTATACACTACGAAATTACCAGATTCTGTAGGTAATGCCAACATTGGAGCAGTCACCAATCGCTTCTTCAGCTCTTGGAAACATTGCTCACATTCCTTTGTCCACATAAAACGAGCATTCTTCCTAGTCAAAGCAGTGAGTGGTTCTAACAGCTTCGAAAAACCTTTGATGAAGTGTTGATAATAACCAGCGAGTCCTAAGAAACTCCAAATCTCGAACACGTTAGTTGGTCTTGTCCACTCTACCGCGACCTTCACCTTCTCTGGGTCAACTGCTACTCCTTCACCAGAAATCACGTGTCCAAGGAAAGACACGCTATCCAGCCAAAACTCGCACTTCTCGAGTTTAGCATAGAGCTTATCCCTCCTAAGCCTCTCCAATGCCTTTCGCAGATGCTCCTCGTGCTCCTCTGACATTGATCGGACCAAATTTAGGTACTTCGCAATTGAACGAACCGAAGCTCGTATAGTGGTTGTGCAAGTACCGAGTCAAACCCACAAGGAACCGCAAATTGCCTTGTGCGAAAATAACTTCGAGTCTAGGTTAGTGCTATTTTAACCTAGCTCCGCAGTGGGTGATTGTGACAACTTAAAAGTAAATAAAAGCGGAAATGTAAACGAAATGAAAGTACCAAGGTTGAGGTTTTCACCTCACCATTTCAACTACATTAATTGAAAACACTAAGCTAAAACATCCGTCTATCGGTTTGAAATAAGACTAAATCTCTTGCACCTATCGAAGGATTAAAGGAATCCGTCCCTTTNGGAAATTAAATACAATCACCATTGTGCTTGGAAAGGGTTACATCGGTACCCCACAAAGGGGTTTAGCCGCTCATGACTCCGCTAAGCCTCCAAGAAATATTTTCTATCTAAAACTAAGTATATCTTTTCTTAAAGCTTAGAGGCTTATTTATAGGGAGCCGCAAGTCCTAGAAGCCCTAGGAAACCTAGAGAATTCGGATTTCAATCTCCTAGTCAAATTAGGAGTCAATCCATGTACAAATCGGAATAGGATTCGTCCAGATTTGCTTCCTTCTATTGCGGGACGATTTTGGCATAGCAGGAGTCTGATTTAGGAAACTCCTATTTCATTATGAATTGTAAAATTTTGAATTAGCTTTCCAATGCCACTGGAATCACCTTAATCTGATAATTGAGCTGAAAGTTATGGCCAAAATACGGAGATGTGTTCAAAATCTGAAATTCTATCCGATCCGATTTTGACTCTAAGTGGAGAAATTCCGATTTTATCCTTTCCTTGATTTAATTAAACTTAACCACATCATATATATCTTCTATTGTGATTGGTTAAGCTTAATCATATCTTCTAGGTCCTCTCAAATTGTGCTTTAAACCCAAAATTAATGGTTTTTCTTGCATCTTTATTAAATACCTGCAAACACAAAAACAACATAAAATCAAACAAATAACAATGCTAAGGAATTAACATATGCGAGTTAAGGGGATTGAATGTGCAACATTCGACGCTTATCACCACCCCCAGGGCCAACTAGGATGCCCGGCCACCCCTTAATTTTTACTTTTTTTACAAAAAAACTTGGGATGAGGGCATTTTAGGAAAAAAAAAAAAGTCAGAATGGTCGAATTACAAAAAATTAAAAGTTTGGGAGGGTGCATTGCAAAAATTGAAACTTTGAAGGTCAAATTGAAAATGGCCCCAAACTTTGGGGTGTAAAGTGTAATTTTCCCAAAAAAAAAATTGAAACCCACTTATCCTTTTGTTTGCATCTCTCTAATATAAAAAGCAAAAAAATAGCAGAACCCATTCAAGTTATTGTATGAAAAAAGAGCAGCAACAACAATAACAAAAAGATATCTAAGATTTGGATTTAAAGGAGGACAAAGAGTTGGTATTAGATGGGAGGTGAGCATCCGGTATATTACAGAAGGTAGATTTAAAAATGGAAAAATTACAGTTTACCCTTCCGAAGTTGATAGCATTTTTCAATTCGAATACCAAGTTTCAATTTTTGCAATTCACCCCTACAAAGTTCCAATTTTTTCCAATTCGACCAATACTATCCCAACTTGATGACATGCACTTGTCACGAGTGTCTTGAATCAGTTCCGGCCCCAACGTCTGTCTCTCACCGACGTTGTCCCAATACAAGGGCGACTGACACTTTCATCCATAAAGTGCTTCATACGGCGGCATACCAATAGTCGCCTGATAATTGTTGTTGTAGGTAAACTCGATCAAAGGCAAGTACTGAACCCAGCTACCTTTGAATTCCAACACACATGCCCGAAACATATCCTCTAAGATCTGGTTCGTCCGCTCAGACTGACCATCTGTCTGAGGATGGAAAGCAGTACTAAACTTTAGCTCTGTCCCCATTTCCTTCTGAAGACTTTGCTAGAACCTTGAAGTAAAACGAGAGTCTCTGTCCGAAATGATTGCCGATGGTACTCCATGTAAACGGACTACATTCTGAACATATAGTCTGGCCAACTTATCCATCGGATCCTTTTATGGGAATAAAGTGAGCACTCTTCATTAAACGATCGACAACAACCCAAATGGAATCTTCTCCAGCAGGTGTCTTTGGTAAACCCAAAATAAAGTCCATCATAATTTCGTCCTACTTCCATTTCGGTATAAGCAACGACTTAAGCGTCCCCGCCGATCTCTGATGCTCCGCCTTCACTTGTTGGCAGGCGAACACTGCTCTACAAACTTCGCAATGTCCTTCTTCATATTGTTCCACCAATATGATCCCTTCACATCACGGTACATCTTGGTGCCTCCAGGATGCATAGTGTATAGAGAATGATGAGACTCACTCATTATCTCTTTCCTTAGTTCCCCGATTCCCGGTACACACACTTGCTTGAAATGAGTAAGCAACAAGTCCTCCTTAAGACAAAACTCCTTTGCCTTACCTTCTGCAAGCAATTGCTTGATCTTGGCACACTCAGGATCCTCCAGTTGAGCAGCCTTAATTCTTGCAAGTTATTCTGACTGAACCATTAGGTTAGCCAGGTGTATAGGCATACCTTCACCTACTACTTCCAATCCCATTCCAGTGAGTTCCTTAATCAACTGGGGTTGAGAAATCCCAAAGGCAACAAGCTCCACCGTTGATTTCCTGCTCAACGCATCTGCTACTACATTAGCCTTACTAGGATGATAATTGATCTCACAATCATAATCCTTATCAGCTCTAGCCACCTCCTCTGCCTCATGTTCAATTCCTTCTGAGTGAAGAAATACTTTAAGTTCTTATGGTCCATGTAGATCTCATACCGCTCGCCATACAAGTAGTGCCTCCAAATCTTAAGAGCAAACATAACTGCTGCCAACTCCAGGTCGTGTGTAGGATAGTTCTGCTTATATGGTTTCAGCTGACATGAAGCATAGGCAATAACATTGCCGTTCTACATTAGCACACAACCTAAACCCTTCTTAGAAGCGTCGCTATACACTACGAAATTACCAGATTCCGTAGGTAATGCCAACACTGGAGCAGTCACCAATCGCTTCTTCAGCTCTTGGAAACATTGCTCACATTCCTCCGTCCAAATAAAACGAGCATTCTTCCTAGTCAAAGCAGTGAGTGGTTCCGACAGCTTCGAAAAACCTTCGATGAAGCGTCAATAATAACCAGCAAGTCCTAAGAAACTCTGAATCTCGAACACGCTAGTTGGTCTTGTCCACTCCACCACGGCCTTCACCTTCTCCGGGTCCACCGCTACTCCTTCACCCGGGTGAAAAGAACCCCCATGGGGAATGAAATAGAACATGAAACCGTAAGCTCCCAAGCAGTGGGAAGAGCCCTGGGCTCTAACCGTGTGCCTGTTGAAGAATGAGCTGGCGACTCATAGGCAGTGGCTTGGTTAAGGGAACCCACCGGAACCGTAGCAAAAGCGAGTCTTCATAGGGCAATTGTCATACATAACCGAAGAATGGAAAAGATTCTTCAAGAGTCTCGGGTCCCAGAAGTGCATGATAAATACCGCCAAAGCCCAATACTGCAGAGGAAATTAAGTGAAGTACCCCAGACACAAAGTATGGAAAGGTATTTATAACTTCCCCACCAAGGCCTACCCCCCACCCTAGAGTAGCTAGGTGGGGATGTAAAATTAACCCTTGTTCATACATGGGCTTTTCTGGTACAAAATGGGCCACTTCAAATAGGTTCATATAGTACCTAATATTATGGTATTTAAGCTAAGTAATTCTATGACACCGATGTGAATTATGGTCTCTCTGGTTCAATTAAGACCATAGTTACTAAATTTCTACGCGAATCGAAATCGAGAAAAGGAAGTTTTCCAATCATTGACTCAAACCCATTGTTAAACCCCACTCAGCAGAATATGGAGGTACTTATGGTAGAACGGGCCAATCTGGTCTTTCACATAAATTACATGTCCAAGGAAACTCGCACTTCTCGAGTTTAGCATAGAGCTTCTCCCTCCTAAGCCTCTCCAATGCCTTTTGCAGATGCTCCTCGTGCTCCTCCGACGTCCTTGAGTAGATCAAGATATCATCAATAAAGACAACGCTGAACTGATCTAAATAGTCATGAAAGACTCTATTCATCGTGTCCATAAAGACTGTCAGTGCATTAGTTAGTCCAAAAGACATAACTAAGAACTCGTAGTGTCCATAACGAGTCCAAAGGTTGTTTTAGGAATGTCCTCTTCCTTCACCCTCACTTGGTGATAGCCTGAGCGCAGATCGACCTTAGAAAACACTCGCGCTCCTTGTAGCTGATCCAACAGGTCATCAATCCTTGGCAAAGGATATCAATTCTTGATCGTCACCTTATTCAACTCCCGATAGTCAATGCACATCCTCATCGACCCATCCTTCTTCTTAACAAATAACACCGGCGCTCCCCACGGTGATATACTAAAGCGAATAAAACCCTTGTCCAAAAGCTCCTGGAGCTACTCCTTTAGCTCTTTCAACTCCGACGACGCCATCCTATAAGGTGCCTTAGAGATAGAATTAGTGCCTGGCACACACTCAATCCCAAACTCCACCTCCCTCTGTGGTGGTAATCCAGAGTAGTTCGACGAAAAGACATCTGGATACTCGCACACCACAGGAATATCTTTCAGATTCTTCTTTGCTTGCTTCGTTGGAGCGACAACGAACGCCAAAAACGCTTGATCACCTCCGATGATAAGCTTCATCGCCTGCACGGCCGAAATCGTTGGAGGTAAGGACCTCGCTCGCGATCCAACGTACGTCACTTTTCCTGCTCCCCACGGTGTAAGCGTCACTTGCTTCAAATAGCAGTCGATAACAACCGAATGCTTCGTCAACCAATCCATTATGAGAATAACGTCGTAACTAAACATAGGGAGAACAACTAAGTTTACTGGAAGTACTCTTCCACAAATGCTAACAGGGCATTCACAAACTACACGCTTACAGACCACAGTTTTCCCTACAGGGGTAGTTACAGCTAGACCAGGTTCCAAAGTTCTCATAACAAGTCTAGACAACCTTACGAACACTAAAGATATGAAAGAGTGTGTAGCCCCTGAATCAAACAAAACTGAAGCTTCAAATCCAAGTATAGGAGCGGTACCTGTCACTACTTCCAGTCCTCCTTCCGGTTCTCCTGGAACAAGCTTGTAAACTCGAACTGGCGCCAAAGGCTTCTGAGCAACCCCTTTGCTCACGCAGTCTTGCTGAAGTGACCAAACTGGCTGCAACAATAACAAGTTCCAGTTGCCATCCTGCAGGGTCCCCAGTGTACACAGTTACACTTCTTGCACAGCTCCGACGTCTGATTCTTCTGTGATGAAACTAGAGGGTTACCAGAGGTACGTCCTTGTGACCTCTGGGGTGGAAAACTCCCCACCGCCATCCTCTTAGCTGGCCTGGCTCCTCCGACCGAAGTACCAGTTCCTTGAGTCCTCCTTTTCTGATCCGCATACTTAGCCGCATTCTCCTTCAAACTTTCCTCATAGATCGACGCCTTATTGACCAACTGGGAGAAATCCCAGATGTCGAAATAGCTCATCATAATCTGAATACGAGAGTTTAGACCTTGTTCAAACTTCTTCATTTTCTTTTCCTCAGTCGGGATGAGGTACAACCCAAAACGCGACAACTGCAGAAACTTCGCAGCATACTCAATCACCAACATCCCTCCTTGGACCAAATCCAAAAACTCGCGTGCCTTCGCCTCCTGCATGACTCTAGGAAAGAAGTGTCAATTGAACTCGTGTTTGAAGGCCTCCCAAGAAATGGCAGCCTCCCAAGAAATGGCAATCTCCGAACCCAAGTCAGCGACAAGCATTACTTTCTTGTCCTACCACCAGCACTTAGCTTCACCAGTCAGCTTATAAGCAGCATAAGCCACCTTCTGCTCATTCGTACATCCAAGGGTAGCTAACAACTCCTCCGCGTTGTTCAACCAATTCTCAACACGAATGTGATCGCCTATCCCGTCAAAACTCTCCGAGTGATGACTGCAAAAATCCTTCAGAGAATATCCAGTACCTTCAGTTGGCTGTCTCGCAATCCTATCTCAATCTATGGCCGAAACCAACTGGCCAATCGCGTCCATCACTTGACTTCCTGGGAGTGTCACTTCATCAACGGGAATGTCCACAGGCTCAGGGTGAACACCTCCCTCTCCAATCTCCATCGCGTTAGGTCTGGTTGCAGGGTTCCTTCTGGGCAGCATTCTCTGCAGCGAAGAGCAGAGTTAGAATCGACTCTACTAGAACCAAGCGAACAAACCTAAAGACTAAGTCCTAATCACTCCTCTAGCCTAATCTCTGGGGTGATCATGGCCTAAATTCTCTTTTTTATCCCCTATCCTATAGTCTTCTCAGAGCAAAAGAGCGCTCTGATACCAACTGTGACACCCCGCTCGATGGGAATATCAATTAACTAGTAATTGACCCCACAGCGCGCCATCCAAGCCATGTCCCTCCGAGACACAACCTTTGGAAAACCAACTTTCTCATCGTAATGAGAAAACTGCAGCGGAAGACTTTACCAAGACTATGGGATTAAGAGATAATAAATGAAACATCACATAATAATACCAGAGATAAAGTACTACATCCATAATATTATAAAGAGTCACCAAATGTATCGGTCATCAGACCGTCAAATAGATACATTCCCAAAATAAGATACTACAACATTGTTCACAAAAGATCAACAAATCAAAGCCTAGACTTAAGCTTCAACAGAGCTAGGAGATCAAAATCTCTATCATATCTGCATGGGTAGATCCTCCATCTTCCCACATCATCCTAAGCCAAACAGGATCCATATCCTCAAAGACCACCCGTATCAGGTCCTGAGCAATCACCCAAGTAGGCTCCGACGGCATCCTCGTCTAAAGCAGCTAAACCGCGTAATTATTCGTAATGATGGGGAAAGACATAAAGTAAAGGGGGCAAGTCTAAGACTTAGTGATTTTTAATGCAGATAATACCCATGCCAGTTTTAGTAATGAACTCAAAGGTTTAATAAATAAAAGCAGTTCCATCATGACAATTTATCAATGCGTGATATATATATAGTAATGATATATGCATATGATGTAAATAATAGTCATAGTTCAACAGTATGGTCTACCCAAGATATTTGATAAGCGCCGAATGTTGCACATTCAAGCCCCTTAACTCGCATATGTTAATTCCTTAGCGTTGTTATTTGTTTGATTTTGCGTTGTTTTTGTGTTTCAGGTCAAATGCAAGAGTTCCATTGGAAATCGGGCTAAAAGGGACAAGTTGGCATCATTCTGTAGCTGTGAACGATCACAACTGCACCTGTGAACGATCGCATTGTGAACGATCACCCAAAGCCTGTGAATGATCGCATTGTGAATGATCGCATTGCGATCGATCGCCCAAATTCTGTGATCGATCGCACTCGGGCGTGCAGAACACGAAAATCACCTTTTTGACAGCTGAACTCGATTTTCAGTCTCCCAGTCCAACTAGGAGACTGACCTACGACTGTAATTAGGGTTTTAGGGTTTCTAGGGTTTTCTGGTCCCTATAAATAGGCTCTTAAACATTGTAAAAGGGAGCCGTTTTCTAGAGTAAAAATTCAGAACTTGTCTGTGGAGCTTAGAAGATCATGAGCGGCTAAACCCCCTTAGTGGGGTACCGATGTAACCCTTTCCAAGCACAATGGTGATTGTATTTGATTTTATTTAATTCAATTTATGTATGTTGATTGCATAACTGTGAGGATTGCAACTCTAGATTTCTGTTCTTAATATTCAATGCAATTGTTATTCAATTCAAAACCAATATTTGCGAAATTCTATTCTTGTCTTAGAAATTATTTTGCCTATATTGAACTCAAATCAACCTTATTTTCTGTGATTATAAGATTGATGGTTATGCAATGGGTTTTAATAGACATATGATTAATAGGATTAAGATAGGCCATGCCTAGAGAAGACGGGTCGTACTACACCCTAGTTTAGTGTAATTTAGGTAGACGATCCGTGCCAACCAAAGATGGGTTATGCTATTCCATTGATTGTATGAAAACTTATTAAGGGATTTTATAGTTTATGCCTAGGAAAGACGGGTCGTGCCGCATCTTAGTGGTTAGGTGGACGATCCGTGCCAACCGAAGATAGATTATCCTTATCCCTTGATATTGTATTTTCTTGTTCTTTTTTATAACATACATATTCTGAGTTTCTGGAATTAAATACGGTTACCATTGTTGTGCGGATTGTGGTGAAGTCGGTACCTTACTCTCTCTCTCTCTGATAGTATTACTTTTAATAATGCGTTTAATTTTATGCAATTCAAATTACAACAATCAATCTTGTTTTCTCAATTAGGTTAAATTTAGTCTTTTAAATTTAATAACGAAACTCTACAGTCCTTGTGATTTGACACCCTCAATATAGCCCTATCCTACTTGATTCGTTCTATTGCGAGTGGTAATTTTATTATTGATATTTTTGGTCACGAAACAACCACATCAATTTTTGGCGCCGTTGCCGGGGACTGTTTAACGGTTTTGTTATTGAATTTTAAGAATTAAGTTTAGCTTAATTTTTATTTTTTTTAATTTGTTTGTTTATTTATTTATTTATTTTGTTTTTGTTTTTCTTTATTTTTAATTTTTTTTAATTTAATCCCTCTTTTCAAGTTCACGATTAGTCCGCAGGTTCCAGTCTCTGTAACTGCGATCGATCGCAGCTCGTGTGCGATCGTTCGCAGTTCTGCACTCAACAAGCAGCTGCGATCGAACTTGAGCCCCTGCGTTCGTTCCCCCCTTCGGCAGTGCGATCGAACGCACATCCTTGGGCGATCGTTCGCTCTCTGGCCAGAATCTGCTGCATCCTCATTCAAGCACACTTGCGGGCCGTTTGTGATTTTTTTATTTTTATTTTTATTTTCTTTTATTCTTTTATTTCTAGTAGTTTAGTACATGTGGGGAAACATTCCAACACCCCATGGACCATGTTCATATTGCAATAGTCCTTATCATCATGTTAGAGATTGTCCTACTGCAGGACAATTTTCTAATTATTCTTATGAGCATATGAACAGGCCAGTCTCTAGACCGGGAAATGAATTTTATTCTGATTCTTATAACCCGGCATGGAGTAACCAGTCTAACTTCTCGTGGCAAGCTCAAGATCATGGAAGGTATGCTCCACAAGGTCATGAACTGCACCATCAGTCATATTCGCAGTTCAATGATCAATCCTATTCCCCTCAATATCAAGCAACTCCACAACAGCAATACCAGGCCGCACCGCCTTCTCGGTATGATTCAAATTTTGAAGACCGAATGCTGCAAATGATGAGTAATATGAGGGACAGGATAAATGACTTGGCGGACAAGATGACTCAGACAATAAACTCTCAATCTGAACCCATTGTCAAGATAGAAACTTACGAAGAGGAGCCATCTCCCATCTATTGGCTTCCACAACAATACCAGGCTGAGCCACCTCCTCAGAAGAATTTCAATGTTGAAGAATCCATCGCCAAGATAGAAGCTCACCTCGAAAAAAGCATCAACCATCCCAATAGAGAGGACGGAGAGCTTCAAGGTCAGCCGGTGGCTAATCCTGATGAACACTACATGGTAGATGAGAGTACCTTTCCTGAGCAAGCTATCACCACACTGAGGAGTGAAGAAGTGGTCGAAAACCACGTAGAAGAGAGGAAGGAGAAGAAAAATGAGGAGCAAATTGAGGCCCCACAGGATCTACTTCGGGAAAAATGCAAGGAAGTGAGCGCTGAGGCTTCTTCACCATCAATTCTTATTCCCGAGGCGCCATATGAGCTCCGAGCCCTTATTCCAGGTAATCTAAAAATTTCATTTTTAGATATAGATGACACTCTCCCGGTCATTAGTTCTTATGACTTACCAAGAGGCCAGGAGAGTATACCGTTAGGGCTGTTAGAAGAGCAAAAAGAGACCACCAAGGTAGAAAAATTCCCTGAGTATTCTCCTAATTTTACTCCAGTTCATGATTCCGTACCGGATGAGAAACTATTTGAGAATACTCAGAGGGATCTACCTCAATATGCGGAAATTCAGAATTACCTATCTATAGGTAAAATCCATTCTCTTTGGTCCAAAAGAAGAAAAGATTGGTGTTTCAAATTTAAACTTAAAGGTCAGAGAACACTGAGCGCATCAAGTATGTGGATTCCGTTGATTTGGCGGATTCCATATATTTTGACTAGATGAGTCAGCTTCATAGGTTCAAGCGCGGACCCTGTGCGCTTGACTCCTCACTTCACCAGGGTACATGATCTCCATCCAAGTTTATTTTTTCCATTGTTGTCTCATTCTTTGATTATATTTTTTACAACAATGTGTTGCACTTGATTGTTTCTTGGTTGGAGTATCAACTTCTTTTTCAGGACATGTGTTTTTGGATACAAGTTTGGGGGTATGATATACCCACATCTGCTCACTCAGGTACTCCTATACCCTTAACCTTAATTTTTCAGTTCTGTCCATACATTAGGGACAATGCATGATTCAAGTTTGGGGGTATGAGAGACACATTTACACACACTTGTCCTATTTTTGAAAACAAAATGCATGTTCATGTTGTCCTAAAATTTTGGTTGACTTAAAAAATTTGTGATTTGAGTTCATCAGTGAGCTTGAAATTTTGAACACATGATCTGATGATAGAATTTTTGAGTTTTGTTACTTACTTTAGACAGTTGAGAATTCACATGTTTGATCTGCTCTAACACAAGCACATTAGCACATGATTTGTGGGGTATGACATGTGGTCTTAATGTGTATATCTCTATGTTTTGGGTGACACTGGATGACTTGTTGGTTGAATACATTGGCATATGCATATAAAAATAAAAAAAAAAATGATCATTGATAAGATTTTCACTGAGTAACTGGGCCTCTTGCCTCAAAGCATTGAGCGTTCACGTCAAAAGGTGAAGAGATTTGATTTGGTTAGCTTTATAAAAAAAAAAAAAAAAAAAAAAATGATGATAATCATTGATAAGCTTTTCATTGAGTAACTGGGCCTCTTGCCTCATTAAGCATTGAGTGTTCATGTCAAAAGATGAGGAGTTTTGATGTGGTTAACATTATGGCTAGTTTAGTTTCGTAGCCTTTTTGACTTGAGTTAGTAAGTCCTTAGGGGTGTCTTTACACCTAATGCCCTAAAACCATCTGGTTTGGGAGTCATTGACTCAACACTCGCTACATGGGTCAATTAGAAAGCTTAAGGGAACTAAACACTGCAGAGCCTAATAATAAAAGAAAGAATAATAAAAGCATGCCATTGTGTTCATTCTGATAGGACTTCCAGTGAATCTTGAGATATTGAGACATTGCACATTGAATTTATTTGGAAGCTTCATAATCTTGTGCTAGTTCACTTTACACTGTTTCGAGCTTGTGATGCCTTAGCTTGCCTGTTGTAAGTAATTAGACTTTAAGTTCCAATTCATTAAGAAGATGGAGTTTAACTTTTTAAGCTTGCTAATGAATGAGAATCATGGTTTTAAGTGATGCTTTAATTTTTAGATAACATGAACTGTGCATAATGTTTGTGGGTATCATTTCTGGAAAACCCTCACGAGACTCCACTCGTCCTCTAGGGAATTCTTAGGGGTTTAAAAGGCTTGTTGCATACGCTAAATGCAATCGTACATCCCACGAAAGCTGGATTTATCTTTATGTTTTTCAGTTTATTTTCTGTTTTGTATTGCTAAGGGACTAGCAATATGTAAGTTTGGGGGTGTGATAAGCGCCGAATGTTGCACATTCAAGCCCCTTAATTCGCATATGTTAATTCCTTAGCATTGTTATTTGTTTAATTTTGTTTTCTTTTTGTGTTTCAGGTCAAATGCAAGAGTTCCGTTGAAAATTGGACAAAAAGGGACGAGTGGGGGCTGTTCTGTGCTGGCGAACGATCGCAGCACACCTGCGATCGTGCGCCGGGCGATCGAACGCCCATACGTGTGATCGTTCGCACTCGGGCGTGCAGAACACGAAAATCACCTTTTTGACAGCTGAACTCGATTTTCAGTCTCCCAATTGGACTGGGAGACTGACCTACGACTGTAATTAGGGTTTTAGGGTTTCTAGGGTTTTCTAGTCCCTATAAATAGGCTCTTAAACATTGTAAAAGGGGGCCGTTTCCTAGAGTGAAATTCAGAACTTGTCTGTGGAGCTTAGAAGATCATGAGCGGCTAAACCCCCTTAGTGGGGTACCGATGTAACCCTTTCCAAGCACAATGGTGATTGTATTTGATTTTATTTAATTCAATTTATGTATGTTGATTGCATAACTGTGAGGATTGCAACTCTAGATTTCTGTTCTTAATATTCAATGCAATTGTTATTCAATTCAAAACCAATATTTGCGAAATTCTATTCTTGTCTTAGAAATTATTTTGCCAGTATTGAACTCAAATCAACCTTATTTTCTGTGATTATAAGATTGATGGTTATGCAATGGGTTTTAATAGACATATGATTAATAGGATTAAGATAGGCCATGCCTAGGGAAGACGGGTCGTACTACACCCTAGTTTAGTGTAATTTAGGTAGACGATCCATGCCAACCGAAAATGGGTTATGCTATTCCATTGATTGTATGAAACGTATTAAGGGATTTTATAGTTTATGCCTAGGGAAGACGGGTCGTGCCGCATCTTAGTGGTTAGGTGGACGATCCGTGCCAACCGAAGATAGATTATCCTTATCCCTTGATATTGTATTTTCTTGTTCTTTTATAACATGCATATTCTGAGTTTCTGGAATTAAATACGGTTACCATTGTTGCGCGGATCGTGTTGAAATCAGTACCTTACTCTCTCTCTCTTTGATATTATTCCTTTTAATTCTACGCTTATTTTCATGCAATTTAGATTCACAAACAATCAAATTCTCTTTTGTTAATTAGGTTAAAATTAGTCTTTTAAATTTAGTAACAAAACCCCCACAGTCCTTGAGGTTCGACACCCTCAATATAGCCCTATCCTACGGGATTCGTTCTATTGCGAGTGGTATTTTATTATTGATTATTTTGGTCACGAAATAACCACATCAATATTACCCCTTCTCAACAAGGTTAATGCTGTCCCGAGGGACCTATAATACAATGCCAGTGCCCCAGCCACTGTACAACATACCGTACGTAACATTAGTGGCATGATCGGGTCCAACCCCGAGTGGCCCACATCAACTAATGACGTCCGTCCTGTAGTAACCGAACCATTGGGAATGGTTGCATCAAGGTCACGAAACTAATGGATCCACAGCCCTCACATAATGCACACATTTGACCATAAAGCTAACATGTATAGTAAGCCCATGGCCATTACTACCGCACGTACCGATGTACCATGTCATACGATGCAATTATCTTGTCTGTATTTTACATGCATGTCATCTTACAAGTCCCACTTGGTTAAATGTTCAGCACAACGTTTTTCTCAAAAGACAGGGTTCATGTGCAATTTGCACAAAACGTGAGAGTTGTAAAATATGCATGTTTGCTCAATACACAAAATAGACGTGCAGTGCATGGAAAATAACAATACGCATTATGTGAGTTAAAACT
The DNA here is from genome assembly GCA_006937295.1 of Carpinus fangiana. Classification (NCBI taxonomy): domain Eukaryota; kingdom Viridiplantae; phylum Streptophyta; class Magnoliopsida; order Fagales; family Betulaceae; genus Carpinus; species Carpinus fangiana. The sequence goes on from VIBQ01000135.1 coordinate 14,173, forward strand.
CACGTGGATCGATACGCGTCTCTAAAAACTCCAAAAGATCCGGGTTCTACAAATCTGTGGAAAACCTTCTATTAGTGCTAATTCCACTAAAACAACTCTAAGGTAAAGAAAACAAGAGCTATGGGACGGTTGATGAAAATAGGGTTTTCCTGTCATTCAATGACCGTACATCCGGGCTCGAGAGTGTACGTCTGCCGTGTAATGACAAGCCGTACGTTCGATAACGATACCGTACGTCCACTGTATGGGTCATCAGGGAGAACCTCATTTTCTCTCCCATTGTCCGCCTATTCTCCGACTCCTAAGGCTATTAGGAACAACCTAAAGCCTTCTAGTCTAGTTAATAGCCTCCATGCAAAGTAACAACGCTAGGCTAACGAAAACGCTAACCCAAACGGGTCTTAAAAGCACAACTAAGCTAACAACTACAACTAAACATAAAACAAGCAGCATAACGACGTAATTAAAAGCTAAGGATCGAACGTTACCTCCTTGAAACAAAACCGTAAGAGTTTTGCCTCACGAACGTTCCGAAACCCGCAAACGTCACACACACATGCTCACCAAACACTTGGAAACACTCTGGGAACACTCTGGCAGCCTGGGGACGTTCTGAAGTTATGAAAAACACGAAGGGGGTAGGGTGCTATTTATAGGCTCAGAAAAGCAGCGGACGTCCGGCCAAGGGGCGTACGTCCGGTAATTCTTGCCCAGCAGTTCCATGGCTGCCTCGTACGTCTAGGTATTAACCAGAGGGTATTCAAAAAGTAGCGCACGTCCGGTGGTCCCACGTACGTCCGCCTGTAAGATTTGCAGAGCGTACGTCCGGTGGTCCCCCCACGTACGTGCACTACAGACAGTAGCGTACGTCCGCCAAACCTAGCTGTTGTGCATTTATCTACCTAAATTAATAGGCAAATAATTGTACGTTTTACTTGCAAGTGCACAAGGTCAAAAGGTGTAGTATGCGTGTAAGTGCAAGATTGATCCCACAGGGATTGGTAAATTTTTGCTTAAAATTAAATTCGCAATATAAAATAAAAGAGAGAAAAATTGAGTTTGATTAAATATGAGAAAAAGGTAGGGCTTAGATTTCCACCACTAATCATGCTTATATAATAAAACAATATGCCAATGCTTAAATTACATGATGAGTATTCAATGGTTGCCAACCTAAGGGCATGGTGTATACTCCTTAAGCTATTGGTTTCCCTAAGCAACGAGTTAGGCATGGTGTATACTCTAACTCTTTTCTTTCCTAAAGGATTTAGCATGGTGTATACTAAGTTGTTCTCTAGGAAAGCATATGAACTGTGAAAACCGACAACCACATGAGACCTAGGGCATGGTGTATACTCCCGGTTTCCCATGTTGATTAACCCAAGAACCCGGTGTGGATTACTTTTGTTACTTATGTTAAACCCAGGACTCGGTCATCCAAATTGATCTAACTAACAAGTCCATACCACATGCATATGTTGATCAGGCAGACACATATGAGGAATTCATGGAAATAGGTATTAATCAAGTTAAATACTATCATGCAATTATCGCAAAGGTGCCAATATTGAATTAAAATATAAACATAATTAGGTCTTCAATCTAGCCCTACTAAAAGGTTTAGTTACACATAATATTGATACTAATCATCTTCATAAAATAAAAATAGAGGAAAAGAATAAACCCGAAAAATCGCTTCCAAGAACGCAGTAAATTCTTCTCCCAAAATAGTGTGTCTTTTCTCTATGTTTACAGGCCTATTTATAGAGTCCAAGAGCATTCTAGAAACCCTAAAACGTGCAAGGTTGAATCCTTGTGAACAAGGATTAGCCAAAACCCTAGAATCAAAAACTTCCAAAACAGGGTTGCGGCTGGAGTGGGCTTCACGCACAGGTGCGTTCGATCGCACTGCGATCGATCTCCTTCTTCTGCGTATGAACGCAGGTGTGCGATCGATCACCCTTCTCCAGCGTTCGATTGCACTCGGGCTCCAGTTTCTCCTCTTTTTGCTCTTTAAGCCCATATTTCCAGAAATGTCTTATTTTCTTCTAAAGACCTGTAAAACAAAGAAAACACAAAAAGAAAGTAAAATAGAACAAAATAACATAAACTAAAGGCATAACAAATGTAAATTAAGGGGCTTAAATATGAATATTTATGCACTTTTCACTAGCGTACATCCGCCAAAAGTCCAAATTACCCCTCTAGCGTCCTTAGTGACCCAAAGCCCAAATTAATTGTAATATCCCAGATTTTAACAGTCTTATTTTGAAAATATTTATTTAATAATATTCGGTAATGATAATTACTCTTGAGAATTTAATAGAGCATATGAATATTATAGGACTAAATATTGAGTTTATAATGAAGTTTAATGTTATATGGGAGATTATATGCTGATTATTGGAATGATAAGAGAATTTGTCAGGATGAGTAAGGTTCCAAAACATTCGTGTGAAGCCTTAATGTATAAAACTAAAACCTTCAAAGTTAGGAGAAAATAAGAGAAAAAGGGAAGAAAACATTATAATGAATAAAACATCATGATGTTACATGCTTATTTCTTAGAAAATTTTGGAAGCAGTCGGTTAGTGAATTAGCCGACGCCTGACGGCCAAGCTGTCTTCATATGTTATACCGGATATGTCCTGATATTTCACCTATAAATAGCTCGATCGATTATAGTTTTCTTCATTCAGAAATTATTCTATTTCTCTCTTAGAATTACGTACTAAGAGTTTTGAGAAAGATAGTTATATTTTAGTAGTAAAGTTTTGGAGCTACTTCAAGAGGAGTGCTAAGTATAATTCTTTTATCCCTAGTTTATGTCAATATTAGTNTCATCTTCATAAAATAAAAATAGAGGAAAAGATATTTCATATGTTATACCGGATATGTCCTGATATTTCACCTATAAATAGCTCGATCGATTATAGTTTTCTTCATTCAGAAATTATTCTATTTCTCTCTTAGAATTACGTACTAAGAGTTTTGAGAAAGATAGTTATATTTTAGTAGTAAAGTTTTGGAGCTACTTCAAGAGGAGTGCTAAGTATAATTCTTTTATCCCTAGTTTATGTCAATATTAGTTATTAAATTATGTTGTTTATATTGATCGGGAAGTATGATTGAATATCTCGGGAATGATATTATATTCAATCATCGTTTTTAAATATTATAAATGCGTCATTGTGCTGCCTAAATTTTAGTAGGTATTACACAATAACGTATTTGTAATGCCCAAATGATATTAAGATATTTTAGATGTCATTATGATGCCTAAATAGTATCCATATATTTTAATAATGGCGTTATACTACCTAAATTTTTAGGATTAAGGCAAAGCAAGAAAATGATATTTTCGAGGTATTTTAGAGATCTTAGGATTTGAAATAAGGCCTATAAATAGGAAGTGAAAGATTACTTGATAATGTATAAAGTATTGTGTTAATGCAGAAAGTGTACGAAGAGAAACTACGTATAAGGAATTTAAGCTCTTAAGGTAAGTTTAAACTTACTGATCCTGCATTATTTTACAAAAGCATGTTATATATATATTTTGTTGAGCACAACCATTTTAATTGAACGAATGAACATATGTACAAAAAGAATCATGTATGAATGTATGTAAGAACCTTGCGGTTAAACGGGATAACACTTAACACCTCAAAGCTATGAGAGGGAGAAATTATTAGCAACCTTGCGGTTAAGTGGGGTAACACTTAGCAAACTCCAGGGAATAAGTGGGAGTATAATTATGCTTATTATGTTATGATGTTATGAAGTTATGATGCTATAATGTATGACGTATGATGTATTACTATTGCATTGAATTCAACTGATGATTTGCTTAATATGTTATGAATTGTTTTATTGCTTCATTTTATTAATTAGCCAAATACTTATTAAAACAAATTTGTGAAAAACTCTGCATACATGACTAATTAATATGCATATGCGGTAAGACACATTTACAAATAAAAGTTGGCTCTCATAATAAATGATTGGTTTGCTTGAACTTACTGAGTCATAGACTCACACTTTTTCTATAAAATTTTTATAGATGTGATTGAGGAATGAAAGGAAGACACAGACCGATATAGGCGTCCTACCTTTGATATATAGGACAGACATGAGGCTTTGGTTGCTGAAGAACTAAGTTATTAAGTTGTGTAATTATTTAAGTTTTTATAAGTATGTAATTTAGAAGACCACATATGTCAGCGCATAGTATACAATAAAGTTTTATCACTTTGTGAGATACGCCACTTGTGGCAGTACTTTTAACGATTAGTTATTTGATGTTTTTATTAACAACATGTGAAGTTTAAATTGGAAACTTTGGTATATTTACATTATGATGAGAACTCTGATGGTAGAAGTAGAAAGTATATTCCGCTGCAAATGATGTATGTATGAAGTAGTGTCGTTCAAGTATTTAGATAAATCATTATGTCACTTGATGAAAAGTCAGGGCGCCACATTAATCCTCCCCAACTAAGCTACTTATGCCTAATTATTAATTTGGATTACTACACCATGAGCCACCCATAGGCCATGGGGGTGGCCGCGCACCACCCCTAGCCACCTCTGGGGTTGGGGGTGGCATGCAACCAACCCTCAACCAGATCAAGGGTGGCCCAAAGGCCACCCCCAGCCTCGGGGTGGTTGAGGATGGTAGTGTGCCATCATCATGGGTCAGAAGGTGGTGATGAGCCACCCCCGACCACTTATGGGTGCAACCACCCCTCAATTTTATTTTATTTTAAAAATAATTTATATATTTAATATATTTATTTACCTTTAACTAAGAATTACATGTATCATCATTCTATTGGTGATGACATGATACACTAATGGAATTCAGCAAGTATTTTGACCGAATTTGATTATAGGGACTAAATTGTTATTTTGGCATATCCCGATAATCTATGAATTATTATTTTTGTTTTATATCACACAGGTCAATTTTTAATTTAAACAACCTATATATATATATACAAAATCATCATTCTATTGGTGATGACATGATACACTAATGAAATTCAGCAAATATTTTGACGAAATTTGATTATAAGAACAAAATTGTTATTTTGGCCTATTCCGATAATCTCTGAATTATTATTTTTGTTTTTATATTACACAGGTCGAGATTTTTAATTTAGACAACTACATTGATTGATTTTGTATATATAGTTTAAGTCTTTTTAACTATTTTTTAGTTTTTTATATTAACTTTTTTATTTTTATAAATTAATTTATAAGTGTTTTTTTTTAATTTTAATATATTTATATTTTGTTTGTTTTAATTTTTATTTATTTTTTGATTTTTTGATTTTTGATTTTTGATTTTTGATTTTTTATTTTTTATTTTTTATTTTTTATTTTTTATTTTTTATTTTTTATTTTTTATTTTTTATTTTTTATTTTTTATTTTTTATTTGTTATTTGAAACTGGTACAGATACATTAATAATTAATATATATAATTAATGTAATTTTATGGGTATTATATGTAATTTTTGTTTATAAAGTTAGGGTATTTAGGTCATTTTAAATTTTTTAACAAGTTTGACTGACGAAATGAGGTTTTTGGAAGAAAATTGTAATGTGATAGGGTCAGGCAGTAAAATTGACAGTTTATGAGAAAAATTGATAATGCGTGGTAATTGATAAGGGAAAAGGTAATTACTCCAAATTATTTAAGTTTTTATTGAAAAGCTAGTAACTAAAATGACAAAAAAAAAAAGAAGAAGAAGAAAGAAAGAAAGAAAGAAAGTGTACTTTGAATGTCAAAATACTCATTACTGCAAGATGCTTAACAATTTCATTACACAGTGACATCATCAAGAAATTGTTGGCATAAATATTATCCTAAAAAGATTATGTTGTGACAGATGAATAAGTAAAATGTAAAGATCTTAACATCATCTTTAAAATGTAACTCAATCGGCTGAGACTACACCTAATGAAGCGTAGGTCACTAATTCGAATCTCCCTCCCTTCTCTTGTGCGCAGATGATGGGTTGACAATCCGACTTAAAGACCTTGACTGACGGAAATAAGGTTTTGGTAACGAAATGGTAGTTTAATGAGGTCGTAATGTAAAGTTGATAGTTGATAAGGGTATATGGTCATCGAGTGGTAGTTTATGGAGGCCGGAAAGGATAATTACCCTTAAAAAAAAAAAAAAGCTGAAAGAGGAGTTGGTCATGGGAGTGGTTTAGCCACAGTCAACGCCAAAGAACGTGAAAATTGTGGATTTCTACCGCGCATACAGCGAGGAGTACTCGAAGTTTGTTGGGCAGTGTAGAGATGAAAAAGCTGAGGCAGATGATATCCAAAGGAATAAGAACTTATGATTTGATGTTTAATATCCAACAGGGCATTAGGTGCTTGTTTCTTTAGAATAATTTTTTGGTTATTTGCTTGATTTTCCGTTGCAGTTGCAGATACTCTGTAGGAAAGCATGCTTCAATACTGCAGGATCTTAGGCCAGGGGATTTAGACCCCAATGAAATGTTTTGGATGAGGTTTCTAATTTACTAAGGGGTGGCTTAATTACCCCTAAACCCTTTACATGCTTAAGAAGAACTTTTATCTTCTGAAAAGGCCTAACACTGCATACTTAAAAGAAAGAAGTTTTAACTTCCTAGATATTGAAACTATGAGTAGTGTTAGAAAGATGACTAGAGTTCTTCTTGTGTTTTCACAAATGGAACGTGACTTCTATAATCACCAATAGATTAAAATTTAATAATGATCATCTTAAATTTAATGGTGATTTTAAGAGCATGATCACACAAAAAAAACTCTAGTCCTCTTTGTAGTATTACTTTAAAACTATTATATCCGTTGATAAGATAAAGCTCATAGAAATTCATGTATGTTTAGCACCATCTTCACTCGTTTTTCTTTTGTTTTTTGGTTTTTTTTTAATAAATGATCATTACAAAATTATATTCAACCAACAACTAGAAAGCATAGAAAGGAAGAACAAGAACAAACAATTAACAACAAATAAATAGGAAAGCTAATAAGTAGTTTCAAACTCCTGAACTCCGAGTAAAAACAACTTAGATGACTATAATATTACAAAATACAAAGAAGGAAATATTTGGTTTATTGCAAACCCCCCTATAATTTGCTTAATTATGGCTTCACCTCCCTACTAGAGATCCAGCTGAAAGAAATGGTGGGTGCTTTTTTGGCCCTTGCTAGAGCTCTTTCCTCTAGCCTTCTTAGCCTTTGAGCTAATCCACATACATAGTCCTGGGCTTCTCGTCCCTCACCGGAAAGTCCAATTAGTTTCTCAACGTTCCATTTAGCCACCAAATGTTCCAATATTTCTCCATAGTCTCTGACCGTGTAGACACCAATCCGAGAGGCAACATTTGCAAAGTGATCAAAAAGATTTTCATCGTAGCCGTCGTACATTAAGTGGGCTGGCATTAATATTTTCCTCCTCATCATGTCAGCGAAGGCGATGACAGTTTCATTTGGATCAAGCTCGAAAAGCTTCCCAACTATTTTGGTATAAGCAATTTCGTGGCGCTTCTCATCTGCGGCAATTGTGCCACATATTTGGGCAAGCTTTTTGTCTCCGTGCTTCTTGGCAAGCTTGGCTGTATTTCCATGGGAGATAAATGCTACTCTTTCTTGAAACGATGTGTAGATGGTTAAAAAATAGGGACTTGTCCTAGTGCCGACATCCTAATTAGAAAAAAATATATAGGACATTAACTTCTTGATCATTCTAACTTTAAAGTTCTTTATCATATATATATATATATATAGCACACGGAATAATAATTCCAAATTGGATTTTTTTTTTATTATTATTATTTTATCAAATAGTAAGAGAATCATTTTAAGAAATGTATTGAGGAGATAATAACCTTAGAGTTTTTAAATGAGGCTTTGATATAACATGCAAAAAAAGTGTAAATTTGACCTCAAAACTATGGGTCTATTTAGTTGTATTATATTAATTACTCATGTTTGTTGTTATTATTGGACGTGAAATTCCATATCACACATAAAAATTCCGACATAATATTATGGTCTTGTTATAAGCTAGTGACAAGATCGACATATGAGCAAGTTAAAAAATGTACGTTAAAGAATTGTTGCATATCTCACCATTCCTGACCTAATCATATAGTGTGTTGTCTTCTCGACTTGATTCATATCCACTCGTCCGGAAAGATAGAGGTATTTGTTGAGAAGATCACCATGTCTGTTTTCTTCTGCACTCCATCCCCTTGTCCATGTTGCCCAAGGTGTGTTGTCGCAACCCGTTTTATCATGAAAAATTTCTGTGCCATTGAGAAGTGCTTGGAAAGTTGGAAGGGATTCTTCACTGATCATGTCGCCGACTAAGACAACAAAGTAGTCGTCCGGAATGTCCTTTGTTCTCTCCCTGAGTTCATTGACTTGCTCAACGAATCTATATGAGGTAGGATTTGGCAAAAAGTCTTGTGGTTGCCAAGATTTTTCAACAGGTTTTAGGAGAGTTAAGATGTCACTCTTGACCCACTCCTCCATGGAGTTGAAGATTTCAACCTTTTCTGGTGGCATGGGATGGACTTCGTTACCATTAGCATGGCCTAAAGACATTGCTTTCCCTCTAGAATTAAAGAAAAAAAAAAAAAAAAAAAAAAAAGCCTAATTAATTAGTATTGTTAGGTCATTGGTTGAATCTAAAATAGTCAAACAACTCAATTGCATGATGAGAGACTTTAAGGAATGGACTCACTTAGAGCGGGAGTACAGAGTGGAAGTCATAGAAAACTTGGGAGCTCTTGCAGGTCGGAGAGCTGCAAAAGGAAGGGATTGAAAGGTGAAGTAGTTGAGCGTTACAACCATGCTTTCAACCTTAATTTGCTTTTTTGCTGAGAAAAAAAAAAAAAAAAAAAGTATTGTTAGTGTTAAATTTTAAAGAAATTCGAAAAATATATATATTCCTACAAATTCATCTATTTCTATTTCTAGAAGCAAATAATTAAAAAAAAAAAAAAAAAAAAAAAAAAAAAAAAAAAAAAAAAACCCAGATGATGATGATGATGATGAGCCAAAACTAGAATTACATATCCATCTTTATCCCAAACTATATATAGAAAATTCTACTTAAAAAATTGAATTTTGTAAATATTTTCTAAAAAAATCTTATGTTTCAAAACATTCTATAGCAGAAAGCTTCTTACATCGGAGCATAAGCTTTTCTTACGATCATGTGTACCTTGACAATCTTGCCAGTAGGAACTCGTTGATTTACTTGGAGACATGCTCCCGTTAAGCCCTTTTATAAGCTCTTTGGGGAAGTGCATACTAATTATAGGCTTATCCCGCCGCTTATAGATAGCATCATAAAAATAGACAGGCGCACACATTTTCCTGTTAAGTAATGTAGTTGGGCGGTAGTTACTACTTAATTAAGATTAATGGCAATTTATTTATATATCTGCGCACACATTCTCCTATTAATTATTAATGTAGTTTGGCGCGCACAGTACTTTTATTTTTACATGTCCACACAAGGGAATGAGGAGGGGTTCAAACTAGTGATTCAAACTAGTGATTTGAACTACCCCTTGGACCATCAAATGCTCAATCTTAACCTTATTCTTGAAAGTTCAATTACAGGCCACCAAACGTTAAACCTGCAACCCTAGAACCGTTGGGTAATACCATAATAGTACACCGAACGTTTGAGCATAGTAAACTAAACATTCAACCTACATACTAATTATAGGCTTATCCCGCCGCTTATAGATAGCATCATAAAAATAGACAGGTGCACACATTTTCTTGTTAAGTAATGTAGTTGGGCGGTAGTTACTACTTAATTAAGGTTAATGGCAATTTATTTATATATCTGCGCACACATTTTCCTGTTAATTATTAATGTAGTTCGGTGCGCACGTACTTTTTTTTTCTGACATGTCCACACAAGGAAATGAGGAGGCTTAGACTAGGGGTGTTCAGGCGGGGCGGTTATAACCACCTCGCCAACTGCTAACCGTTTATAACCACTTTTTAATAACCGCTAACCGTTTTGTAAAACGGTTAAAAAATCGCTAACTGCTTAAGATGGTTGCGGTTAACAGTTTTAGGGGTATGAAAAAGCGATTATAACCGCTAGCTGTCTTTATTTATATATAATTATATAAAAATATATATATTAATTATTTATATTAATTAAATATTAAAAAAATCCAAAACAGCATCATTTTGGTGTTTAACACCAAAATGATGCCATTTTGGTTGGAGAATATTAGATTTCATCTTATTCTCCCGAAGCCGCAGCCTCTCATTCAAACATTCACACAATGGATTTGGGCATTATGACTATGTACGGCCCAAAATATAAAAAAAAAAAAATCTCATTTTTAAAAAACCGGTTATAACCGCTTATTAGCGGTTACGCTTATTAGCGGTTTGAATAACCGCTAACCGCCTAGGCGGAGGCGATTGCAGTTATTAAAAATTTGATAATCGCCTAAGGTGGAGGCAGTTGCGGTTATTGCAAATAACCGCCAGTTATAACCGCTTGAACACCCCTAGCTTAGACCATCAAATGCTCAATCTTAACCCCATTTCTGAAAGTTCAATTATGGACCACCGAACGTTCAACCTACAACCCTAGAACCGTTGGGTAATACCGTAATAGTACACTGAACGTTTGAGCATAGTAAACTGAACGTTTGACTGCTTGTAGACCTGCAAAAACAACTCATTCTTATCCTTAGTGCTTTTATTTCCTATAGATACCCCACCCCCTTTTTCCCTCAACCTATTTCCACTTGTATTGCTCAGCAATACCCTTGTGTGAGTGTGTGAGGGTTTTTTTTTTTTTTTTTTTGACATGTCCACACAAAGGGGAGGGGGAAAGGGGGAGGATAATTTGAACTAGTAACCTCCGCTTCATGATGTATGATTGAGCTGCCCCTTCGGATGCGAGTAAGGTGTTTTGGTGGAGAAGAAGTTATTTTTGGTGGTTTTGCTCTCAATAAGGTAATTTTCTTAGCCTTAACTCGTTTCTTATATTGTTTTTAGGAAAAAATATAAAAAAAGCCCTCTAAACTACCAACTGTTTGCAATATAACCCCCTAATATTCAAAAAGTACTAAAGTAGCTCCAAACTACAAAAATATATTAAAAAGGCCACTTATTTTTCATATTGTAGTTGTGTTATTAGCTTTAATCTTAATTTAATAATGGTTTAGTGTTGTAATATCGTTGGATGTGATTTCTTTTACATGGATGTGTTATTATAGGCTAAGACTCTGTTAGAGATCGTATGTGTTAACTTAATGATCGTATTCCGCGTGTTGGTACTATCATTAAGCCCCTTCATGTTAAAATTTCTAGTTCAGGAGGGTGTTTGGCAAACAACACCAACCCCCACGACACTATTCATATTAAAAAAAATTAAAAATTAAAATAATGATTTATATAAGGAAATGAAAAGTGGTATTGGAAAGTAAAAAAAATTGTTTTGTAGTGTTTTTTTTTATTTGAATAGTAATAAAAAGTAAATGAAGTGATATAAAAAATGAATAATGTGATATAAAAGTGAAAAAAAAATTATGTTGATTTTTTTGAAAAAATTAAAAAAAAAATGAAGTGAATAATATGGTAGAATGTGGTGGGGTTTAACAAACAATGCCCGGGCCTTATTACAATCCACCAAAGTAAATATATTGATAAGACAAATATCAAACTGAAATGACAGTCTTATATTCTAACATAAATCACATGATACCATGAAAAAATGGATAAGTGGTTGTAAATCATGCCCCATATGGCCGACTTGTAATCCTAAGAGGAGCCAAAGTTGATAACACCAAAGATGAAGTGTGACAGGCCATAACACACATGATTATATTGTTTGATGTGCCAAACAAATGTAACACTAAGGCTCCGTTTACTTCGACGTAAAATGGTTTCCATCAGAAAATATTTTCAGAGAAATCTTTTTTCCTGAAAATGTTTTCCGCCGAAAACATTTTACGGTGTTTACCGCACGCACGGAAAATCAATTTTTTTTTTTCATATTTTAATTTAATTATATTAACCTATAAAATGTAATTTTTATTCACAATATAAAATAATTTATGTTTGATTGTTAAAATTCAACAAAAACAATCCTTATCTGAGAATATTTTTGGACTTTCCATTTTTTTTAAAAAGAAAAAAAATAAAATAGAGAAATAGAAAACGTATTTTGAAAGTACTGTATCTAAAATGTCCATACATCTAGGTTAAATTGAACTTCAATACATCAATATTATGAATATTCGACATCTAGGAAGATTAATATATATGAAAGAGCAAGAAAGTTACATTCATCTTACTTGAAAAAATAAATAAATAAATACCATGAATTCTAAAATTCAACCACAAATATTACAATATTTTAGCCAAAGAGCTACCATCCAAGTTAATTAGTATCTTACTACATATCGATAATACGCAAATTCTAAATTTCCATGGTTTTTGAAGAAGTTGTCCAATCAAAACTTTCGAAGCTTAGCATTCTTTACCATAAATCCTCTTGCAAGCTTCTCATATCCATTCAAATGGTCGAATCCATCTACAAACAACATAAAAATGGAGCCAGTTCAGCAACCAGGTGCTTCAAGGATGAACTTAAAACCATCAATTTCTAAGCAATCGGCCAGTTCAACCTTAAAAAAACAAAAATAAAAAGCATGTCACAACATTAGACAGGAAATAAAGTATTGAAAAATGAAAAATGAAAAGAAAATATGAGAAACAAGAGAGCTGACAAAACGTGTCAAACACCACAATGTAATCCCCCAATTGGCTTGGAAGTACAAGTAAAATGAAAAGGCCACATCAAAACAGCCCCTAAAGTAACCATCAAAACAGGTCTAAAACGATTTGGGTTATGAATTTCTATTTTTCTCCAAGCCCTACTATACTTAAAGAAAAAAAGCTATTAAGGGAAATATGAACTCACAACAGAATACCTTTGGTGCATCTCATGCTTTAAAGCTTATGCCTGAACTTATGGACTAATGACAAATTATAATTTACACTGGTGAAATATTCTCAAGTTAAACATGCAAAACCAACAACTCAAGCACATTAACATTGACAAAAGACACCATCATACACACAAAGAGCAAAAGAAGAAATCAGGAACAAAAGATAGAAAATTAGAAGTAAATCATACCATCAGAATATAGAAGTAAACCTTTCAGCACATAACCGAAGCAATTTTTAGAATAGAAATACATGCATACAAATTATTTAACTTTATTCAAAGGAAGGCAGGAACTAAAAATCTAATACTGAATTGTATTAAACATCAAAACATATCACTCATTGCATCACTTCAGCAACGATGGAATAAAAAACTAGCCATCCAGCACACATGAACAGAAATAAGAACTAATTACAAGATAAAAGGCATAAACCGAGATATCAAACAATTAAGAAATACTTATAAAAAAAAAAATCAAACAATTACGAAATGAAAATATATGCTTATAATAAAAATTAGATAATTGGAGTGAATTACAACACTCAAATATAGAAAAAAAAAAAACAAATGCATAAAGACAGAGACCCAGTTGGTGAGGTTGCTATTGGTGAACTTCTTCTTTGGCCATTTTCGTCAGACAGTTGGTGTTCAAAGCCATGGATTGCAATTGTCCAATGTAATTGGGCCTCTCTTGTGGGTCACACTCCCCTCTTTTTAAGGCTTTGATATCACAATTAAAATGTTCATAATATTCCATGGCAATGAAGATTTGCAGTAGACAATAACGATGGGTGTGTGCAACATACATTGACGTTCTGAAAAAGGTTTCAAGTAAACCACTTCTGCACGACTACAATTCTTTTTGGCTCCCTTTTTACATAAGAGGCATAGGGGACGTTATGAATTTGACTACAGACACGAACTAAAGTGGGCAAAACCACGAGAAATTCAAAACAATCATTGCCAAATTCAACCATAAACAGAGCTAATGCATTTATTCTCTACTCTCTTCCCATAATCTCATCCCATATTCTCTTCGCAGCCAGTCACAGCAATTCAAGGCAAAAAGCAAGAAAAACAACAGCTACTAATCAAAAACTCCAAAAATTAAACACCAAAACAACTCCAGAAGTTCTCATTTTCCAAAATCCACACCATAGACCCAAAACCCAATCCATCCCAACTGATCAATACGAGAGTAAAAATACAGTCGCAAATCTGAAATTTTCTTTCTCTAGATCAAAAAGCTTCAGACAAACAGAGAAAAAAACTTCAGAAAAAAATTTATCTTGAAAAGCTTCAGAAAAAAATCGCAATACATTAATAGGAAAATAAACCAAAATCAAAATGCTCCTTCCAGTTGTCCAACAGAGAAAGAAACCAAAATCAAAATGCTCCATGAATCACTCCATACATACGATTCAACAAAGAAAGAGAGAGATGAGAGTACTTGCGTCGGGTTTGAAGAGTGAAGCTCGGCCGAGAGAGAGAGGAGCTGTGCAGCCTGTGCGTGTTGAGCGTGAAGGTGAAGGAGAAGCTGCAGTGTGCGTGAAGGTGAAGAAGAAGCTGCAGTGTCCGTGAAGGTGAAGGAGAAGCTGCGGCTGTGCGTGAAGGTGAAAACAGGCTCGAAGAGAAATCGTCGGGTTTTTTTTTTTTTTTTTTCCTAATTAGAAGAGCCTCGGTTAGCTGGGAAAAATGGTTTACGAAATTAAAAAGGGGAAATCATTTTCCAAAAATTGTAAAGGCTTTTTGGTCAAATGAAAATCATTTTCGGTTTGACCATTATTTTACGTTGAAGTAAACACCGTAAAATGCGAAAATCATTTTCTGGAAATCATTTTACGTCGAAGTAAAAGCATCTGATTGTTTTGAATTAAAATGTCTTTCATTAGATATTATTTTCACTGAATCATTATTCCTGAAACAAGATTTAGCCAAAAATATTTTTGGGCATTTGTTTTGAATAAAAAATCAAAAACGACGAATAATGGCCGATGATCTCTAACAGTAGCAAAAAAGGGTTTCAGAAGCAATGTAGAATAAAATGTGAGAGTGCGTGTAAGAAGAAGCTCAAATTCAAAAAAATAGTTTAAAAAAGTGAAACCATTTTATAGAAGAATTAAAGAAAGTTTTTCTAGTTAATAATTTTTTTTTTTTTTTTTTTTTTGGATATATCCGCACAAGAGGAGAGAGGGGGATTCGAACTAGTGACCTCCGCTTCATTAGGCATGGTCCCAGTCGATTGAACTACCTCTTAGAGACTTTTCTGGTTAATCAAATACGTATACATTGATGACTGTGTAATGGGCCTTCTTAGGCCCGCTCTGTTGGTTATTATTTGGGCTTTAGCCCACACAAGTTGTACAAAAAAAGACAACAATAATAACGACACATTTATTAAAACTAACACATAAAAATATGACACAGTTTTGCAGAGAATTAAGGTAGATCCGTTTGCATTTCAAAAAAAAAAAAAAAAAAAAAGGTAGATCCGTTTGAGTAAAAAGCATGGAAAACGGACGTCATACGTACACAACACTTGTACACAATCATTTGTTAGGGCTTTCCATTTATTATTACAGCAAGGCGGAGAGAGTGAAAGAAAGAGGGAAAAATGGACGGGGCAGGAGCGCCAGCTCAGCCGGCGGACGCCGAGATGACGGAGGCGCAGCCCGAGGCAGAGCAGCATCCGGCAATGGGGGCGGAGAACATATCGGCGACGTTAAGTCACGGAGGGAAGTTCATTCAGTACAACATCTTCGGGAACATCTTCGAGGTCACCGCCAAGTACAAGCCCCCCATCATGCCCATCGGCAAAGGCGCATACGGCATCGTTTGGTCTCTCTCTCTCTCTCTCTCTCTCTCTCTCTTGTGAATTTCGCAGCTTTTTTCTGATTTTGGGAATTTTGTGTCGGTTTATTTCTGTGTAGCTCCTCGTTGAACTCGGAGACGAACGAGCACGTGGCGATAAAGAAGATCGCGAATGCGTTCGACAACAAGATCGACGCCAAGAGGACTCTCCGGGAGATCAAACTGCTTCGCCACATGGATCATGAAAACGTCAGTGAGTGATTATATTTCTTCTTTAATTGCCATGTTTCGTTGAATTTCACCTTTTCGTTTGTTAATTCATTGAGTTATCGATTCTCTTTTACTGGATTGAAATGTGTTATACTATACTTGAATTGGCGGATACTGATTAGGGCTTGAGACTTGAGTTCTAGTTAATGAGAACAGCAATGTGTTGGTAGACACGTGTTTGAAGATTAGGATTAGCTAAAGAGGAAACCCTAAAGAATGGTATCCGTGTGATTAATATGGACGTAAATCAAACCACATTGAAAGTGAATGTTATTTTTAGATAGCTTTTCGAATACAAAATTATTTGTTTATGTGCATTAATGTTTTTATCCTCTAATAATCCATCGTTCATCTGAGTAGAACTAAAGTATGTGCATCAGCAAGTACAAAGCACAGTCTTTGTATTGGTTTGCTCCTTGTATACCTTCGGTGTAGTGAGGAATATCCCTCCTTTTTACATTTTTAGGCAATCTTTTAATATATTTGATTCTACCAATCCAAAACTAAGACAATAATAATGCAAAGTAGAGTCCTCAAATCAAGTTGAACATGATTAATGACACAGGATAAGATTTGTCAGATATTCCTCGTTGGCATTTCTGATATGACAAGTTAGGATTACTTATGCTGTCACATTGCGTTGTAGGAAGCTTCTTGAGCAACAGCTCAATAATGAGCTACAATCATTGTGGCCTAACCAGATGACTCTAACCCATTTCCACCAATCTTGTTTTTCGATAGGAGTATGAGACCAGATGGTAAAAATTACAGCATGTTTGGTAAAGTCTTTGAGAAGTGTTTTGCGTTGTGCTTTGAAAACGTGAAAATTGAGAAGTATTTTTGCTAGAGGCTACATTTGAAAAGTACTACCTGTGGGGTTCACTGAAAATCAATTTGTTTGGTAAACTCTTTTTGTGTGTGTGTTTCTTATAAGTGTCTTCAAAAAAATTAAAGAAACAAAACCAAACCCACTCTCCACTGCTGGGGATAGCCGCACAGCAACCCCCCTTCTTCCATGATGCAGCCACCCTCTCTACTCTGTGGGCATAGCTATGCGGCCACCTCTCTCTCTTTTATTTTTTTTATATGTAACAAGTCAGCCTCCACATCTGACAAAAAAATGATGAATGATAATTAGTCTCGCATACATGAAAAATATACAAGAGAAGCAACCACCTAATGGGGTCTAGAATCTAAAAGTTAATAAGATCTACAAGTTTAGAGGAATATAAGTTACAACCCAATCTAAGAGGGCACGCAAGGAGGATTTTAGTTGAAGCACATTAGACTCGCGGTCTTCGGAAAGATGACAATTTCTTTATCTCCAAATGCTCCACATTAGTAAAGTATGGACCTCCCTAAAAATATTTGGATTTCAATGGACATAAGAGCCGAAATAGTCCATGTAATCTGACATTAAAGCCTCTTTGTCCCAAGCTATAGAATAGAGTTCTAGAAATAGGGAATTGAAACTCACTTCTCCACACCACACATCCTGCCAAAAACGAAGGCGAGATCCATCCCGTACTCTATAGGAGACCAAGTTCGAGAAACGCCCTCAGCCATTTCTAATATTCCTCCAAAGGCCCACCCCATATGGCACTCAAGTTTCCTCATAACACCAGCCCCTTCTTTGGATCTCATGCTTCTGCACAATCACATCTCTCCAAAAGGAATTCCCTTCCTGAGTGAATCTCCAAAGCCATTTACCCAACAAAGCTTTATTAAACAACATGGGATTTTTCACTCGCAACCCTCTACTAGGAGTTGGGGAGCAAACCGTCTTCCATTTCTCTAGATGGATCTTATGCTCTCCATCAAAGCCATCCCAAAGGAAGTCCCTTTGAATGCGCTCCAATCTTCTAGCTATACCAGCTGGTAAGTAGAAAAGGGGCTAGAAATACGTTGTAAAGCTGGGAAGCATGCTCTTGATAAGGGTAAGGCTTTACACCTCAAAAAATAAACGTGTTTTTAAAATTTTCCTATAAGGTGTGGGAAGTTTTCTAAAAAGGGTTTTGTTTTTTGAAAAGAATTTTGTGGTTTATTTTGAAAAGTGTGCTCGTTGTGAGAGCCTTATCTGAAACTTGTTCAGTAACTATGTATAAAAAGCGTTTCAGTATTTTTGTAAGTAATTCAATCTTATTTGAAAGCGCAAATGGTCGCAACCCAAGTATATAGAAAGTATATAAGAGAGACACTAAATAACACAACTCTAAAAATTCCTGAAAATTAGAAAAGTGAAAAGTACTAGTAGCAGTCATCTACCCATAAAAGGATCTGAACATTATGTCTTTTAATTCTACCACTGTTCTCACACATCTTCAAAGTTTCAGAAGTTGCGTTTTCTTCAAATGCACCACATTACACAAAGGGGGCCATCCTCCAGGCTTCTAATTTGCGGTGGCTACCAAATTGGCGTCTCCAACCCACCAATAACTCAACTATCCATTGGGACATTGCCCACTCTTTCACGAAAAAAAAAAAAGAAAAATTGAAGCCCACAAGACTAGCTACTTCGCAATGGAGCAACAAATGATCAATGGACTCCCCATTCCTATTACACATGCAACTCCAATCCATTACTATGACTTGCCAAACATGGCCTAAAATTTTGAACAAAATCCTTATTATGAATTTTGGGCGTTTTCCATTTTTGCTTAGGTGAACAGATCTCATAATTTCATGTAGATGGAACTCATTTGAGTAAGGTCTGTATGCCCATTTTTGTTGTTAGGACTGGTGAAACTTTCTCCGTATTTGTAGGCATGTGTACTGCCAATTTAAGTTTGCTAAAGTCTTGAGAAACGCTGACTACTGCATGATTACACTTTGGTAATCATCTTTTTAGCTATTATTGTGGTCATGTCCATTTATTCTCATACGCCCTCCCCCCCAAACCCACCAATGATGGGGGAAAAAGAACCTCCTGTAAGAGACATCTGAATATGGCTCTACAAAAGTTCCTTTAATTAATATCGCTTAAATTTGTCTTGCAGGTTGTCGCAATCAGGGATATAATACCACCCCCACAGAGGGATACGTTTAATGACGTCTATATCGCATATGAGCTAATGGACACTGACCTGCACCAAATTATTCGCTCCAATCAAGCATTGTCTGAGGAGCATTGTCAGGTTCTATATCTAAGCATTATTTTATGTTTAGGTTGCTACTGTGTCTGCTGTATGGATCACTATTTTGTTGCCTGTACTTGGGACATTGCACCCCCCCCACTTTTTTTTCACTTAGTGGAATACTCCTTCACGAAAAGAGGCGTTGGTTCTAATATGGCTTGGGGATGGACTGCATTAAATTAGTTTATTAATTTGCTCCTTTAGGGTCATACTTCAAGCCAAAGGAGGGCCACCGTATCTTTTCTTACTTCCCTTAACATTTGCTTCACCTTCATTTCCTTTATTTTCTTCTCTTTGGTAAAAATGAATGATATTTTTCCTTATCAGTGTTGTCATTTTTCTTCACTAAATGTGACATCATTGCACATGAATTGAAAATCTGATGATGCAAAACTAAAGTGGCATCATTCTCAATGAAAAGATTGTTTATAACCTTCTTGAATTGTTCATTAATGAATTTATCAGCTAGCAGGTAAAAAGTCAAAAGAATCAAAGCATGGCCTAGAGGGATTAGAACGCACAACTTTAAATCTTTCTGATGCTGGATACGCCCCCGTCAATTTCTTGTGGTCTTAGATATGCTATGTGAAAACCCATTACTAAAGAACATTAGTACCAGAACAGAATGGTTTTGTTGACAAAAGCCTTATCTGAAGATGAACTTCGAAAGGACTAAAATCTCATCTTCAGTTAGGAGTACAAAAATTCTTACAGTAACTTCTTGTGTCTGATTAGACCCACATGATACTTGACCAATCAAAGTTGCTTGGAAATTTTTAGCACTTTTTTTTTTTTTTTAATATGAGGAAATTAATTCAACCCATGTAAACTGGAAGTATACAAGAGAAAACACCCAACAAATCAAGAACAAAAATCTACATAGCTAGAGATACGGGATAAGGTGGTAGCAGAGTTTTCACACAAAAAGCTGACCCCATTTTTAGCACATGTAATGGTTAGGTGTTGTCCTCATAGAGATTGGTTGTTAAGAAGGCTGTGGAACCTTAAATATTTCTTTGCCTGTGATAAAGGTGATTGAATTTTTTTTTTTTTTTTTCAAGATATCATTAATAGCGTAACGCACTCAAGTACACAGAAAGCATACAAAAAAAGGCCACCCAACTCTAGTGATAAGGTGATTGAATGGTGCAGTGCTGCATTAAATCAAGATGAGAAATATAATATGACATGTTTTCTATGCCCAGACTTAGGCTGGTTGTTTTTTCTCTTCTTCTTCTTCGTTTTCTTTATTATTATTATTATTTTTAACTATGGTATTGGCTTGTTCAACTATAAAAGTTTCTTGCTTCTTTCTTTTCCTTGTGTCTTCCTGTTTTTATTGTGATTTTCAAAGTTCACCATATTTATCAGCCACGGATTATATTAACTGCTACTGTTCAATGTTTTATGCAGTATTTCCTGTATCAGATCCTCCGTGGACTGAAATACATACATTCTGCAAATGTGCTGCACAGGGACTTAAAACCCAGCAATCTTCTTTTAAATGCCAATTGTGACTTAAAAATATGTGATTTTGGACTAGCTCGTGTCACCTCCGAAACTGATTTTATGACAGAATATGTCGTCACAAGATGGTACCGTGCACCAGAGCTGTTATTGAACTCTTCAGACTACACTGCAGCTATTGATGTATGGTCGGTTGGTTGTATTTTCATGGAATTGATGGATCGAAAGCCCTTATTTCCTGGCAGAGATCACGTGCACCAGCTACGTTTGCTTATGGAGGTAATCCTATGCGCCTCATTTATAGTGTTATATTGTTAGTTTCTAGAAGAATTAGGATCATTAGAAATCTGGTAATTCCAACTACAATTTCTCTTATACTTGTTGCTTTTAATTCAGGAAGACCCAGTAATTTTCCTTAATCTTTTCTCAAGGCTTAAAAGTTTTATATAAATTGTACACTAAATTTGGCACTGACTAAATTTTGGTTGCATTTTTAGAGTCTTTGTACAGCATTCTTTTGATGGCATTCTTCCACCCCACCTTTTATTGAACTGCATACTTTTTCAAATGCACGGAATCATAAGTATGAAATGTTTTCATCTTCATGTGCATATGAAAATGCGTAATCCGATCTTCATGCTCTTACAAAACAAACATATAATCATGCGTCAGTACAATTAATGGCACTAAATCTTGCAGCTGATTGGCACGCCATCAGAGTCTGACTTCGGATTTTTAAATGAAAATGCTAAACGATATATTCGGCAACTTCCACTTCACCGTCGGCAGTCCTTCACTGAAAAGTTTCCACATGTTCATCCTGCAGCTATTGATCTTGTTGAAAAGATGTTAACATTTGATCCCAGACAGAGGATTACGGGTGAGTTTATGTTTCCTAATGTTGTGTGCATAAAAATACAAGTCTCAACTCAAATCAACTAAGCCTTGCATTATGCTACTAGTCTAATTGTTAAAGTCATACCACATGTTTTTACCTTTTTCTATGCTTTACTGACTGGGCTAACTTGTTTGTGTTTTCCAATTTTTTTATTCCTTAGCTCCATTTTTTGGTTTTGCCATTCCAAGTTGTTTGAAGGAACATTGTGTAAGCCATCAAGAACCTTTTGATTGACAGCTTCGATTCAAAAGATTCTTAAAAGGCCAATCATTTTCAATTCTGATCATATACATAAATTAGCCACAGGAACGTCCACTCTAATTCACATGATGATCAATCATCACTTTATAGAATGAGAAAATTACAAGTATATTAACCTTTTCTTCCACCACACAAATGGATCTAGAAATTTTTTTGCTTATAATCATAGACTCTTGAGTGAAATGTTAGGGGGTCTAGAAAGTAATATATATTATTCCATTTCAATGAGATGTTAGAATTAATACCTACAAGGGGCGCAATGATGGTTTATGTCCCTTGAAAGAAGCTTGTGATTCATACCTTATGATAAAGAGAGTGATTATGTTAGAAGTCTTTTCATCATTTTTATTTTTAACTTTAAGTCACACGAGAAGGAAAAAAAAAAAAAATTTGTTAATGTTAAATGAATTGTTAGAAACATTCAACTATAGGTTGTTAGTTTCATTTGGTTAACTGTCCCAGGTTTGTAAGCCGATGGAGATGGGGGGATTATGGGTAAGGAATTTGATTCAGTTCAATCGAGCTTTGTTAGGTAAATGGTTGTGGAGGTTTGCCAATGATGTAGATGTGGAGGAAATTGGTGGCAATTAAATATGATATGAGGAGGGGTGGTTGGTGTTCCAAGGAAGTAGGGGGAACCTATGGGTTGGGAGTGTGGAAATGTATTCAGAGGGGGTGGTATAATTTTAAACAGCATGTGCAATTTGAGGTAGGAGATGGTTCTAGAGTGTTGTTTTGGCATGATGTTAGGTATGGGGAGTTACTTTTGAAGATTCTTTTTCTAGCATTATTCTCTATTGCTTGCACAAAGGAGGCATGGGTGGGGGAGAATATAGATATAGCACATGGTATTATTCATTGGAATGTTACGTTTGCTCAACATGTTCATGATTGGGAAATGGAAGTGGTTTCACAACTTTTCGAGTTACTATATTCCTAACAGATCGGGCAGGGTGGTGTAGATAAAATTTGTTAGATCCCATTCAAGAGGAAGAATTTTGAAGTGAAGTCTTATCATCAAGTAATGAGTAATCCAGCGCCGATTATTGGTCCTTGGAAGAGTATTTGGAAGAGTAAAGCTCCTCCAAGAGTAGCTTCTTTTGTGTGGACGACAGTGTTGAGGAAAATATTAACATTAGACAATTTACGTAAGAAGAACATTATAGCGACGGAGTGGTGTTATATGTGTAAGCACAATGGAGAATCAATTGATCATGTATTATTGCATTGTGAGGTTGCAATGGAGGTATGGAGCATGGTTTTTCAGTTGTTTGGTGTTACATGGGTGATGCCAGGTAGGATGAAGGGCTGTTTGGAAAGTTGGAGGGGACAAAGAGGTAACCGTACAGTTTTGCAAATTTGGAGAATGGTTCCTTTGTGTGTTATGTGGTGAATATGGAGAGAAAGGGATGCACGGAGCTTTGAGGACCATGAACTTGGACTCGCCCTGTTGAAGAAAATAGTACTCCAAACACTTTACTCGTGGAAAGTAATGTGGCATTCGTCGCAAGCGATAACGCTTGCTGAATTTTTAGATTTATGTGCTTTATTTTCAGCTTAAAAGCTTTTGTATACTTGAGCCCTAGTGTTCTAGTGTACTTGGGTTACGCCCCTTTGCGCTTATTTATGAATTGATATTACCTATAAAAATTAAAAAATAATAATAAAAATAAAAAAAGTCTGTTTGGTCAATTCTTTGGGATCCATTGTCTCTACAAATGGAACGGACAAAGATAGAATTAGACCTATTCCCAAAATTGACCCTTTGGATGTTCCTCACCAATCTTGTTCCTTTCCATTATGAGGCTGAGAACTGCTTCTAGTTCTATTATCATGGTGTTATTTTATTTATTATAGTATAGAAGAAGATATCAATAGGTTTTTTGACATATTACATCAATATGCCAGTCTGTTGTGCATTTGATAATACCGTATTTGTTTAAAGGGAAAATATATAATAAGTCCCCGAGTCAACACTCCAAAATTAAAAACTCCATAAGTTTTTTTTTTCGAAAATTTACTCCTGGAGTCAATCGAAATCATAATAAACTCATTGCCGTCAAAATTTTTTAACAACCGTTAGTCTAGGTCAAAACGCACCATTTTACCTTATTAAATTTTTTTTTTTAATTTAATTTTAAATTTTAAATTTAAAAAAAAAAATTAAAAATAAATA
This sequence comes from Carpinus fangiana, assembly GCA_006937295.1. Taxonomy (NCBI): domain Eukaryota; kingdom Viridiplantae; phylum Streptophyta; class Magnoliopsida; order Fagales; family Betulaceae; genus Carpinus; species Carpinus fangiana. Next base: position 38,204 of record VIBQ01000135.1, read on the forward strand.
AATAAACAGCGGGGGTGGCCGAACCACCCTATAGGGGGTGGCTGGCCACCCCATTTTGCCTGGCCGGTCTAGGGGTGGCCGAACCACCCCCTGGCAAAATGGGGTGGCCGAATAAATTTTAAATTTTAAATTTAAAAATAATTTATTAAAAAAAAAAAAAAAAAAGAGCAGGGGTGGCCGAACCACCCTATAGCACCCCAAGCAAAATAGGGTGGCCAGCCACCCCCTGCTTTTTTTTAAAAAAAAAAAAATTCGTTAAATTAAAAAAAATTATATTTTAATAAGGTAAAATTGTGTGTTTTGACCCAGACTAATGGTTAAAAAATTTTGACGGCAGGGCAGGGAGTTTATTGTGATTTCAATTGACTTAGGAAGTACATTTTCGAAAAGAAAAAAAAAAACTTAGGGAGTTTTTAATTTTGGAGGGTTGACTCAAGGACTTATTATACATTTTCTCTTTAAACAAGTACGGTATTATTAAATGCACAACAAACTGGCATATTGATGTAATATGTCAAAAAACCTATTGACATCTTCTTATTCTTCTATACTATAGTAAATAAAATAACACTATGGAGAGAAAGGGATGCACGGAGCTTTGAGGACCATGAACTTGGACTCACCGAGTTGAAGAAAATAGTACTCCAAACACTTTACTCGTGGAGAGTAATGTGACATTCATTGCAAGCGTTAACGCTTGCTGAATTTTTAGATTTATGTGCTTTATTTTCAGCTTAAAAGCTTTTGTATACTTGAGCCCTAGTGTTTGTGTGTACTTGGGTTGCGCCCCTTTGCGCTTATTTATGAATTGATATTACCTATAAAAATAAAAATAAAAAAAAAGTCTGTTTGGTCAATTCTTTGGGATCCATTGTCTCTACAAATGGAATGGACAAAGATAGAATTAGACCTATTCCCAAAATTGACCTTTTGAATGTTCCTCACCAATCTTGTTCCTTTCCATTATGAGGCTGAGAACTGCTTCTAGTTCTCTTGTCATAGTGTTATTTTATTTATAATAGTATAGAAGAAGAAGATGTCAATAGGTTTTTTGACATATTACATCAATATGCCAGTCTGTTGTGCATTTGATGATACCGTATTTGTTTAAATGTATGGATTGGCTTGACCTAGGCATCTTACTTTGTTTAGGCTAATTAAGGTTTTCTAAAGCTTTTTAACGTTTTTGGTTTGGGATATCTTAGTCTCTGTAGTGTTCTTACATCTGAAAGTGCTGCGGTATACGCCAATAAATCCATAACCGATTCATAAAGGTTATGACGTGTTGTTGACTATATATATATATATATATATAGGAGACATGCCTTCTGACCAACGGTGTTGTTATTAGGAAAATCGAGGCCTGTGACAATAGTTGGTGAAATTTATATGTAAAAAATCCAGCAATTCAAAAGGACTAGTTTTCTCAGGAATGCCCAATCTAACATCATTACCATTTGTCTCATAACCCCAATACTATGGTAGGTAACGTTAAGGAGATATTAGATGCTGGTGGGTGACTCATTAAGGATATATCAGATTCTGCACATCATTGATTTATCTGCCACATTGTTGTACACGTCCCAAGGGATGCATCAAGATACCTAATTATATATGATCCCACTTGGAAAATATCTTATTTACCTTTGAACATTTTAGGGAGACATCTGAAACGAAGATACTAAGTTCAATTTAATTCCAAGTTCAACCATAGTTATTTTCAATAATCTTTCGATGCTGTTTGCAAATCTTGCCATTCGGAATATTCATATTCATACAGGACTTTATCTTTTGCCATGGTTTTTCACTTTATAAGGGTTTTGCACATAAATGTGACATAAGAACCTTGTCCATTGTGTCCATGGCACTATTTTTCTGAATGACTCACTAAATCCATGGAAGTTTTGTGCTTGCCGCTTGTAAGAGTCTTTGTTTAATCATTTATTTGCAAGATTAAGAACTCTGACATGTAATTTTCCGGTTTCCGACAGTTGAAGACGCATTGGCTCATCCCTACTTAACATCACTCCACGATATCAGTGATGAGCCTGTGTGCATGACTCCCTTCAGCTTTGACTTTGAGCAGCATGCACTGACAGAGGAACAGATGAAGGAGTTGATCTACCGAGAGGCTCTTGCATTTAACCCCGAGTATCAACACCAGTAAGGAGTGAGTGATGCAGTGGGGATTTGATCAAAAAGTTTGGTCTCTGGGTGATTGATTTCTTCATGTATATATGTTCCATTCCAAACTGGGTTGCTCTGGAGTTTATTTTTTTAATGGGCAGAATTCAGGGACTGGAACAATTGTAATGATGTTTGTATCGGCTCTTTTCCACTTCATTGTTGCTAAATTTATTGGATCGGGCCAACTTCCGGTGTCTCTCGTTGTTTTTTTGACCTTTTCCAAGAATATGTGCACATTTTCATTTCCAAACTTCACTTCCCCAAATTTTTATTTTGTTTGCATCCTAGTTTATATTTTCGAATGAAGCGTTGACATGTTACAAGTTTATTACAATTACCGCAATTAGGGCTGTAATTGATGCAAGTCAAGGCAAGTGTTGTTCTGTTCATTTAATTTTATTTTGAATACAACCCGAGTTCAAACTTATTACCGAACAAGATAATTTGTTCAAGTCTGGCTCATTTATTTTTCGAGCAAACTTGAGCTTCTTTTATGAGTTGCTTAGCTAATTTATCCATTCCTTATATAAAGTAAATATCATGATTTTATTTTTGTTTTTTGGTAAAACTATACAAATAATTAGGTTTTTTTTTCTTTTTCTTTTTTGACATGTCCACACGAGGGGGGAGAAGGAATCGAACTAGTAATCTCTGCTTCATTAGGTGTGATCTTTAACCAATTGAACTACCTCTTGGAGACAAATAATTAGTTAATTACTGTTAAATGTTATCATTTGAGTTTATACGTATGTTTTATAGTATGTATATAAATTTATTATGCACGCATATTTATACATATACACAAACACACACATATATATATATCAAGACTAACAATAACAATAATTCAAATTATATTTATTATATTAGGAAGAGAATTCCTCTTTACTTAAAATGTTCTAATTACAAAAATAAAACAATACTATAAAAATGAAATTATACGAGTTTATATAAACTTATATGTCCCCCAAAAGGTAACTCAATCGGTTAGGACCACGCCTAATAAAGTGGAGGTCATTAGCTCAAATCTCTCTCCCCCCTCTTGTGTGAACATATAATAAAAAAAAAAAAAAGCTTATATGTGTCATGTCGAGAATATAACTCATTTAATAATCAAATCTAATTTTCATTGACACATTAAATGAACAAAATTCAAATAGAATTTGTACAAGCGGATTGTCGAAGAGACTGGTTCATTTACGGCCCTAAACTAACTGCAACCCTCAACAGTCCCGGTAAGCTTCTGCTCTTCTTTACTCCTAGGCACGTTTATCAGCTACATCTGAGACTTCCATGCTAAAATTGGAGTGGCGTTGTCAATTGCAGCTTCCAGAAATTCAGGGAAAAATGAATAAATAAACAAAAGCATGACTGTGACTGTGAGAGAGAGCCTTGAGCCCATGACAAAAAATTTCCCCCTATTAAAGTTCTATAAAATTCTTTAAATGAACTCACGTTACAAAGTTCATTATACTGGATAACTCTATCAAATTAATACATGAAATTTCTCTTTTTAAAAAGAGAAATATTATCAAAGAGAGCTCAACAAACCAGAAAGGGAAGAAACAATTTGTTCCATATTTGCTAAGCGCTAGTCAAGAAAGAACAAATTCATTTCCTATGGTAGGAACAGAATTTTTGTAAGTACACAACAGTATCTTCAACAAATGTAATTAGGTCTTTACACTCTCGAAGAATCTTGATAGTGGCACAGGACCATCAGCCTCTTCATCATCATTGCTAGAGTGCTTGGTTCTTGACTTCTGCTTCTTTTCCTTCTTTGTTCTCCTAGACCTAGATTTAGATCTTCTTGCTTCTCTCTCATCTTCATCACTACTGGATGAATCCGAGGAGGAACTTGAGGAGACAGACCCAGAAGATCTCCTCCTTGAATGCTGCAATGGCAAATGAGAAAGGGTTCAGATATTCACAGTTTTTTTAAACAAACTCTAACAATTGAGTTGCATGACTATGATCAAGTAATTCAGAGACAGGACACCTTTTTCTTTTCTTTTTTGATAAGTAGAGACAGGACACCTATAAAATAGCCATGTGCAAATTTTAATAGCTCATTTTTGTATTCCATCAAATCTACACATAAATTTGAAAATTTAAATTCTGGCTTCAACTTATGTGAACTCCATGCAAGTTCACATGGGTTTGAAGCCACACTACACAATTGAAGGCAAAATCATATTTTTAAGAATTAAATTTAATATAAATTGCTTCCAAGGTGAAAACAAAGAAGCTTAGAACTACAATAGCTGCAGATCAGTTTTAACTATGATCACTAAAGATCAGTTTTGATTATTTTGTATCAATAAATAAAAGATGTATAGGTGAAGACGTGCATCTCAGGAGTTTGGCAATGGGAAGCAACCCAGAGAAAAAATCATTAAAGCACCAAAAAGAGAAGGGGAAAGGAAGAGAAAACGCATCTATCCACCAGTGCCTCTGATTTACGACAAATTCATCGGTTCTCTTCAATGTTCCCCTCCTCTCTAACCAAATTAGTTTTTCTCTCTCAAGAAGAGAAACGGGTGACCAAGGGGAACTAGGGGAAATTCAATTTTAAGGCCACCAGAAACAGCATATGCATTTAAGTTCGAATGGAGGAACTCATCTCAATAAGGCATGTCATAACAGACATCCAGAACGACAGAAGTTATTATATATGGACAAGTAAGATTCCAGTTCAATTTTCAAGCATCCCTGGAAATCTACTTCAAGACTAACATTATGAATGGTCCAACAGGTGCAATCTTAACCAGATGTTATAAACAAAAGATAGTTTACTCGTTATACTAACTAATTCAGATAGGGAGGTGGTTACCCTGTGTTTACATTTTCATGGGAACAATGGTCAAGTAACATCAAATTTAGCATCACCTTCCTTATTTCATGTAAGAAATTTCTTTTCTAGAATGTACAAGTCTTGAATCTTATTAATAATTTAAGGAATCATAGGCACCTTTCGCTTTCTGCTGCTCCGTTTCTTCAAATCTTTGTCCTTCTTATCTGCAGGGACACTATCACCTTCAGTGTTTTTTCAATGGGATGGTCAAAGTTCTTTCTGTAATTTATTGCACATACCTTTTTTGTGATTAGATTTACTACCGGAATGATTTTTTCCATGGCCAAGCTTGTGTGCCCTTTCAGCATCCAGTTGAGCTCTGTACTCCCTCATCATTCTATCTTTATCTGCTTCCAGTTCCCCTTTTTTCATTTCATCCTCCTAGTACATCAAGAACACACCAAATGATAGAAACTCATTTCAGAATGGAGCATAGTAAAAATGTGCAAGTTCAACAGTAGAAACATTAGCAGTTTAGCACATATATAGGAGGCACGCATGCAGAGAGTAAAACAATAGATGAACATGATGATGTGCTCAGCATAATATATAACAAAATTCATTACTCAAGGGAACTTTAACTTTAAATGCTTGATAATAACCAAACTATCAAGCATTTACCGTACTCAAGAAAGAAGCCTTCACATCAAGTAAATAGCATTCAACCCCCTCAAATGACCATCCGTTTCCCTCCAACAAAATGCACCAAATCAAAAATAAACCAGCCTCACATGAACATGATGAAGTGCTAAGCATTATAAAAAAGTCATTACTCGAATGAAGTTTAGCTAAATTATGTAAGAGTATGTGCATGTACGTGTGTGCACACAGGCGTGTTGATAATAGCCAAACTATAAAGCATTCAAAGTACTCAAGAAAGAAGCCTTGAGATCAAGCAAAGAGCATTCAACTCCCTCAAATAACCATCTGTTCTCTCCAACAAAATGCGCCAAATCAAACATAAACCAGACTCCCAAATTAAAATATGAACTATAATTTGTGACATCCACTTTACCGATTTCCCCAAGAAGACCGGAACAGTGTTGCAATTTCTTCATTGATCTCATCATCCATTACCTCAGTTAAGAAGAATAAAAAAACGTTTCCTTCTCTTGTAAGCAAGTTCGCAGACATCCCTGCTTAAGTCAATTTACGTTTTAAACTCAAGGCTTGAACTCATTGCTTCTATGGCCAACATTTTACTGACTTTAGTTAATGCAAATTTTTTTGTTGGAACAGGTTCGACATAGAATGTGTGGTTTTTATCACATCATTTAGGAGAGATGCAAAATGTGTCACTCGTAATGGGACAAAGAAAACCATTACTTCACCTCTTTCTTGGACCATTGGGAAGAACACAGAGACATGTTCTTTTTATTGTCTTGCCCAAAAAACATTCTTCATTCACATTGGAGAAAGCATCTCCGGTTACACATAGGGCCAGCACATTGCAGCTTATATATTGTGACACTCTTATTAAAGTATATATCAAATGATCTGTACTCGCACCAACATGATATTTATCTTTAACTTTTTCTTTTTTTTTTTGGATAAGTAATTATCTTTAACTTTTTTTATAAGTAAATAATCATTTTTTATTTTTCAAATTTGGTACCTCAGCTATGATATTGACTCCTTGATTGCACTGTAGAGGCAATGGAGACAAAGATTTCAAATATACCCATTCTATCAGTCTTGGGCTGCTAATTTCACATTAGTAAGAAATGACTTTTCTTATGCACATCCATGTATTTCTATTGTTCAAATGATGTTCTTATTTACATTTCTTTCCTGAAAAGAAAAATAAAATATCACAAACCATAAACCTTTGAAACAAAATGGTAAACCACAAAAATCATATCCCAAATTCACCATTTTGAATACTCATATTTGTGAAAATCAGAATATTTACATGATAATGACAAGGCACTTTATACTGTTTGGCCATTTCAACATGTATAGGCAAACTACTCCAAACAGTTATATAGCAGTTCAGGCTTCTTAAAGTTCAAATAGATATGGCAAACTCCATGGTTCCATAAAATGCTTAATTCATTGGCTAGGTGGCGAAAGGTATAACTTTACCTTCAACTTCACTTCATAATCGATATATAAATTCCATCCTTAAAAGAAAAGGACAAAATACAAGTTGAATATTTTCTGCAAGTGTCCATATACATTTTCTTTTTTAATAAGTATTCGATAAGTATCATTAAAAGTGTAAAGGCACCCTTTAGTACACTGGAAATAGACAAGAGGGTGTGAGATCATGTATATGAATACACACGTATATGAACAAGTGAGTGCATGTGAGTATGTGTGATTTAACATAAAATACAAAGAAAGTGAGTTGCATGAACGTGGGACACAATAAGACACACTGAAGAAACAGATGAAAGAGTTGCACACTCGCTATAAAGATTAGCAAATTAGCTATGTCCAACAGATTACCTTCTGCTTCTTTTTGTACTCCTCCCAGGTGATAGTGTGAGTAGTATTGAGACTGGCCAACCGGGCAGCATGCCACTCTGGTGAATGAAATGAACCATCCACCTGCGACTGTTCTCATCAGTTGCACTCCAGGAAAAAATAACATCAAACAAACAACTACTATACTGGATTATCAGATCAAATTTTCTGATCTACAGAAAGACAAACATTGCTAAAGATCTCAATATCATTTAATCAAAAAAACAATTCGAGTTAATTAATAAGATTCAAGAAATGTCCCACAAATTGACATGGTTTGGCATCAACAAGAATCTCTTCTGTAAATCCTCTAGATTTATGGAATTAATCATAACTCATATAAAGTCAGAAAAAATATTTTCTGGTGGACACAACAGCGAATCCAATCTTTCTACCATACTGGATACTACTAGAGGTAAGGGTAATCTAGTTACGCCATATGCTTTATACTACTTTAAGGTTATCAACCTCCGCTAATATTCAACACAGACGCATTACAATGTAAAAAGAGTAATCAATCTTAAAATACACAGGTGAAAAATCCACTGCCTACAGAACGGTCCAGGTCATTAAAAGAGTCATATTATATTTGCTCTTCTTTTTATTTTTACTCTTTCAAACTTTTAGTGCAAGATCTTAGAGCTATCCTAAGAGGAGGACAGTGACCTAAAGAATTCAAATAAGCATTTTGATTCACCAATCAACACTTCTGGCTTTCACTCTTATCAAATAAAATTAAGAACCATGAAATCATTAACTCTTCACAATTCAAATCGCAAACTTTAAAGCCATATGTTGCAAGGAAATCTTATGCACCATCATCAATACTGTACGATTCCATAAAAACACAGCTTACCAATCAAAGAACAACAGATTTGCTTAACAAACACTAAGCAATTAATCACAAGCACGAAATTCAAGTACTTGATAAATGACACAAACTAACAAACTGCTATGACAAATAAAGAAAAGAATGAAATTTAAGAGTGAGAAATTCGATAAGGAATGGTAGTATGGAAGGGTACAAACCATGCCGTCTTCAACCTCATCAGGCCCAGCAGAGCTAGAGCCCAGCCTGGCTCTCTGCATAGCTTTGTAAGCTTGATTTTTACCCATTTTAAGAGACACCCAGATGAGAAACCAAGCAATAAAATCAGAGAGACAAAGAACCCAGAAAGAAGAATGAGAGAAAGTAGGTGAGAAATAGTTGATTATAGCGTTAACGGTCGAGGACCCATGTAGAGGAAGAGAAAATATAGGGCGTGTGAAGGAGTAGCAGAGAGAAAAGATGTTGGTTTGGGGTCGAGGAAGGTTTTTCAGAGGGCTACAAAAGGTGAGGCTGTGACGGAGAGGTTTGTTTTGGATTGGGTGAGATCGGGAGCACGTGAGCTCGAGCAGGTCCATGACGTGTCAGTGCGAGACATGTTCAGAGTGGAAGAAGTCAAAATCATAAGACGCAATCCAAGCAGGCAATTGGTAGCTTTTGGAGCGAATCTATTTTACAATTTATATATATGTGTGTGTCTTATCATAAGGTGATCACTACAAAAATTTAAGGGTTTTGCGACGGTCAATTAATAATTTAATAACATTTTTTTGCCAAAAAAGTTATTAATTGGTTACTATCGTTCTAATGGCGAACATTTAAACAGTGCAAAACGTCATTATTTGGTGTCCTTTTAAACAAAATGGACAAAGGGTGACATGCGTTGTATGGAATGTCACCTTCTACAAGGTGATGTGCCATTGTTACGCAGCACCCTTTTATGATGTGTGAACAGTAAAAATTGTCACAAAATTGGGTAATTTTGAGAAAAAAAAATTTTCTCATATTTATCTTTGAAATTTTTTGGGGCATTTTACCCAAATTCCGGGGTTTCACTATCATAATAATTAATTACACCTGGTTTTTTATATTTTAAATCGATATTGAAGCAATCGTGATCTACATTAACCCTGGTAATGAATAGTTGTTGTCGACTATTATACAAATGTTATTTAATTGGGATGATGTGATATTAAAAATTCATCATTAATTTTTTTTTTTCCAAGTGCAAATTTAATGATTGATTTTAACTGCCACATTATTAAATTCTATAACAATTTACTAAATATTATTACTCTTAACAAGGGAGAGAGAAAGAAGAGAAGATATATAAATGAAGTTTCAATGAAAGCCCTTAATCATTTGGATGTCCGTTGACATAGGGTGTGTTTGGCAAATCCTTTTACCTTCGTTATTGTACCTGGTGTGGATTGATGTGGTATAAAATTCTAAATTTTTTTTTATTGATTTTTTTTTTGTAGTTTTTTTTTTATTTGAGTAAAATAAAAAGAAACTGATGTGATATAAAAAATTAATGATGTGATATAAGATGTGAAAATGTTTTAATGTTAATTTTTTTTAGAAAATAAAGTAAACAGTGTCAACGAGAGGGAAAGGAGTTGCCAAACGGTGCCCTAGTGTTTTGATTATTCAATATTATAAAAATAAAATGAAAAAAACACATGAATTTTTCCAATAAAGGTGAAGCTTTAGGGTCTGTTTAAGATTCCGATTTCAGTAAATATGATTTTAAAATTACATTTTTGAAATCGCAAAAAGGGTAAAACATATTAAAAAATTTTATTATTAAATATTTGTTATGAAAAATCGTGATTTTAGTTTAAATTTGCACTTTTTTAAATAAGTACCCCTAACATGTTTATAGAAATCGCAGATTTTTTTTCTTATTTTAAATTAAGTGATTTTTGAATCGCAATGTTAAATGCCTTACGTTTTGTGATATGTTTAAAAAACGCAGATTATTCTTGCAAAATTGCAATCTCAAACACACCCTTAGTTGAGCCCAAACTAAAATGTGGGCTTAGAAATTTGGGTTGGTTAGCCCATACGAGTGGGCTTAGGCTAGCGCTGCCCAAATGTGTGGGTCTTGGATCATTAGGCACAAAGCAAGCTTAGATATATGGATTAAAGAAGCCAGGCCTTAGGTCTACATAAGCACAACTTCTTATAATTTAGGGCACAAAAATGGGCCTAATATAGGCCTTGGGCAGGCTTCGAGACATAAAACAAGCATGCAAGTGTTTGAATCTGTATGTGAGAGTCCCTCCAGGCGTCCTTTATAGGACATAAATTTCTATGGAGAAAATATTTGCAAACTTATTTAAAATATTGTCAAGTGTCTATAATAATTTAAAACTTATATTAAATTCTTAAAGTCATTAATAGCAGTGTACTAACTTAGACTAACGTTTTCAAAAATTTATGAATTATGTCAAAAATTATCTATCTCATTATGTCGCATATCAAATTTAGATCATGTCGAAACATATGTATAAAACTATATACATCTTCTAAGAGATTCCAGACTGAAATTCTCTGGGAGACTAATTATATATCTTATAATAATTTGAATCAATGATTAAACAAATGATATAAGCAAGTAAGTGGAAGTCCTTGTCCCAAGTGACAAAACTATAACTCCAAGACACGTGCTTTTTGTACGGTTATAAAATACGCACCATACAAAATAAAATATATAAAAAATTTAAAATTTAAAATAAATAAATAAATAAAAGAAAAAAGGCCAATTGAGTGCTAAAACATGCACAGTGACCAAAAAAACAAAAAGAGTGCTAAAAAATATATATTTAGACGGTCCAAATATGTCGGTGCTTGTTATTGTATACGGACATACGGTCTACGATTAATGATTATGCTCTTGAAATGGGACAACAAGGAGACAATTTCTTAACTTAGGATAAAACAGAAATATCTAATTAATATGACTTTGTTTAAAACTATACTCTTGGTTAGGTTTTTTTTTTTTTTTTTTGGTACTAAATTTCAAGAACTTTCACCAACTGTGGTAAAAGCTTCCGAAGTTAGGTAATCACGCGACAGACGTGATGTTTTTTTGCTTCATTCATGGTTCTATTTAGGAGTGGGCAGATTAATGTTTGGTTCAGCTAATTAATATAATATAAATATTCTCAACAATGAATCAGAAAACTCTCTTAATAAAGCGAACAAACACATAACACTAATTGACGCATAATAACAACTATAGGAGACAAAATTCAAAGTCATCACCTTGCCAAGGTCATACCACAGTAATGGGCGACACTTGACAAGGGATGGATGTTAATTAACCAAAATGTCAAGCCTAGCCAAGGTCCTACCCTATCACGGGACAGGATGAGATATCACTAAAGCCATGCAAGGGGAAGAAACACTTCATATATGCAAGGGATGAAGGCAATATATTCATTTTGAACACAAATTCTACTTTCTTACATTCTATTTCAATTTTTTTTCGACCTCCAAGTCCAACAAGTCTCCAAGCTTACCTTTAATCTCTCCCTTACCGGCATTTCTGGTTATAATGATTTTTATTTTTATTTTTATTTTTTTGACATGTCCGCGCAAGGGTAGGGGGAGGGGGGATTCGAACTTGTGACCTTCGTTTCATAAGACGTGATTCACAGCCGATTGAACTACTTATTGAGGACGGTTATAATGATGATATACGAATGTTCACACCATAACAAGTGTTGTTATCCCCATACCTGACTATTCTCATAACATGTAATAAGTTTCATAGAAGTTACTGAAAAGAAAAACAATGCAACTATAAATAAAGTGGTGGCTGTGTTGAAATATTTTCAATATATATATATAATTTTGTGTCTTGGAAATGCTTTAGATTAAAAGTTTTAAAGAGCATTAAATGAAGAATGTCCTACATTGAAAAGAGAGAAGATTTTGTTGGCATTTATAAGGCCCAACAAATTTGAGGAACATGATCCTTTCAATTTCAAATGAACTAGATAATATCCGATTAATCTCCAAGAGGTAATTCAGTCGGTTGAGACCACGACTAATTAAGCGGAGCTCACTAGTTCAAATTTTCCTTCCCTCATCTTGTGTAGACATGTCAAAAAAAGATAATATCTCATTATTATAATGGGGACAAAGTTTCCCTCCAAACAACTGGGTTGGAGGAAATTTCAACTTAGTCTATAAAAATGACATGTATACCTTAAACATATGAGATTCACATATTTTTTTAATAGTAGTTACAAAGTTTGAATAAATTTTATTAAAAACTCAAGTGCATATCACATATTATTAAAAAAAATGGACATATGTCATTTTTATACTAGGTTGGAGGAAATTCCTCTAACTCGGTTTGAAAGAAAACTTTGTCCTTATAATAAAGGGACATTTTTGTCTTTTCACTTTTTTATGGGACAAAAATAACATTTCACTATAACTAACTAGATATTATCGAATTCATTTGAAATGGAGAGAATCTTAATTTCAAATTTTAACCTATTAAATGAGCTATGCTAAGGTACACCCTAATGCATGTTACAGTACGATACGAAATTGTAGTAACCCAAATTATTAACTAGGCGTAGGTAGCTTAGTTGGGGGAATTAATTTGGACTTTGGGTCACTAAGGACACTATAAGGGCAATTTGGACCTTTGGGCAGGCGTATGCTAGGTCTGACGAACGTACGCTGCTGTCTGTAGTGCGGATGTACGGGGGGACCACTGGACGTACGCTCTGCAAATCGTACAGCGGCGTACATGAGACCACCGGATATACTCTACTTTTTGGAATACCCTCTAGTTAATACCTTGACATATGAGGCAGCCTTTGGACTGCTGGGGAATAGTACCGGACGTACACTAGGTTGGTTGGACGTCTACTACTTTTCCAGGGAATTGGTAGCGGCCCTCTCCTATAAATACCCCATACCCTATTCATGTTTTTCATGGTTTTCAGACGCCCACAGGCTGTCAGAGTGTTTTGAGTGTACTTTATGAGTGTTTTGTGAGCGTTGGTGGAGTATTCGTGTGTTTCGGAGTATTCGTGAGGTGGAGCTCTTGCAGTTTTGTTTCAAGGAGGTAACGTTCAATCCTTAACTTTTTAAATACGTCATTATGGTGCTTGATTTTTGTTTGGTTGTAGTTGTTAGCTTAGATACGCTTTGAATCTTGTTTAGGTTAGCGTTTTGTTAAGCTTAGCATTGTTACATTGCATGGAGGTTGTAATCTAGGTTATAAGGCTTAAGGGTGTTTCTAGTAGCCCTAGGAGTCGGAGAATAGGTGGACAGTGGAGAGAAAATGAGGTTCTCCCTGAAAGACGTTGAATCGGACGTACGGTCTCGTGACCGGACGTACGGCCTGTCGTGACGCTGTAGACGTATGGCTTGAGCCCGGACATAAGGTCAGTGTGTGACAAGGTTTTCACTAAACCGTCTCATTTCTCCTGTTTTCCTTGCTCTATAGTTGTTTTAGTAGAATTATGACTAATAGAAGTTTTTCCACATATTTGAGAACCCGAATTTTTCGGAATATTCAAAGATGCTTTTCGATCCAGGTAAGCTTTAACTCACATAATGCTCATTGTTATTTTCCATGCACTATACATCTATTTTGTATATCAAGAAAACATTCATATTTTACAACTCTCGTAGTTTATACTTATTGCACATGAACTCTGACATTTTGAGAAAAACATTGTACTGAACATGTTAACCAAATGAGACTGGTAAAATGACATGCATGTAAAATACAGACAAGATAATTTGTATCGTATGACATGGTACACCGGCATGTGCGGTAGTAATGGCCATGGGCTTACTATACATGTTAACTTTATGGTCAAATGTGTGTATTATATAAGGGCTTTGAATCCATTGGTTTCGTGACCACGGTGCAACCATTCCCAATGGTTCGATTATTATAGGACGGACGTCATTAATTGGTGTAGGCCACTCAAGGTCGGACTCGGTCGGACTCGGTCGTACCACTAATGTTACGTACGGTATGTTGTGCAATGGCCGGAGCACTGACATTGTACTATAGATCCCTCAGGACAGCACCAACCCTGTTGAGAATGGGTAATATATTGGGTAGACCATATTATTGAACTATGACTGTTATTTACATCATATGCATATACCATCTACTATATGTATATCACTCATAATATAAGCTGTCATGATGGAACTGTCATTTTCTTTATTATAAACATTCGAGTTCATTACTAAACTGGCATAGGCATTATCTGTGTTAAAAATCACTAAGTCTTAGACTTACCATTTTCTTTTATGTTTCATCTCCCATTACGATTGTTATACGGTTTAGCCGCTTTAAAAGAGGATGACGTTGAAGCAAACTTGGGTGCTAGCTCAATACTTGATCCGTGTGATCTTTGAAGATATGGATCCTGTTTAGTTGCATTTGATGTAGGAGACTGAAGGATCTGCTCGTACAGACATTATAGAGATCCTAATATTATTAGCTCTGCTTAAGGTTAAGTCTATGCTATAATCTGTTGATCCTTTTGAGAACTATGTTGGTGTTATGTTATTTTAGGGTTGTATCTCTTTTCTCGATGATGGTTTGATGACTAGTACATTTGAAGACATTCTATGATATTATGGTGATATAGTATTTTATCTCTGGTATTTACTGTGTGATGTTTCATTTACTGTCTCTAATTCTCATAGTCTTAGTAAAGTCTTCCGCTGCAGCTTTCTCGTTACAACGGGAAAGGTGAAATCCCTAGGGTCTTGTTCCGCGAAGGACATGACTGGGATGGCGAGCCGAGGGATCAATTACTAGTTAATTGATTTGCCCGTCGGGGTCGTCACAGAAACACCAGACGCATGTGCGCATGGCGTGGGCTGTAGGGCACTAGTGGCGCCTTGATGATTATGACTATTCATTTTTTGGACAGTTAAGATCATTCGATCTAGTGGTTTGATTTAAACCATATGAAGCTTCATAAGTAAATCCAGTGGTTGGATCTACTAAATTGTTGATCTAACGATAATTATTTAATCTAACGGTCAGATTTAAGTACCAGTTTGAATAATGCTTTATAGCAATTTAATTTTGAAATTCAAAACATCATTTTAATTTCGAAATTAAAAAACAGCAGTTTAATTTTGAAATTCAAAATTATCTGAGCATAGATAATTTTGAAAAATTTAAAATTATTATTATTATTTCTTTTCTGGTCTGTAATTAGAATAGAAAAATCTGAGGGTATTTTCGGGTTTTAATTTCGTTTGTACAGATTACAATTAAAACACAGAAGTTTATGGGCTCCATTATATTGTATCATGGAGAAAAAATTGTTATAACCCTATTGCATACCAATTCTGGTGGGACCAAATATTTTCTTGAGGCAAATGACTTTGTAGAGTAATTCTAGAATTTCTTCGTATCCCTCTTAAGTCCCTCCAAGAATGATGTAGCTATTAAAATTACTGTTTGATCAAAATTCATTAATGATCAATCACAAACTCAATAGTGATTTTAATAGACACATCATTCTTCGAGGGATTTAAGTGGGACACAAGAGAGACTTGTAGTATTACTCGACTTTGTAACACACCTTAGGAATGAGTAATTATAGAAGTTCCTTTTGTGTCACTATTATATCCCTAAAAAAATGTGGTGACTCTTAAAATCACCATTTGATCAAAATTCAATAGTGATCAATCATAAGGCCAATGATAATTTTAAGAGCTACATCATCCTTAAAATGATACAAGATTAATACAAGAGAGACTTATAATATTACTCTCTTAGAAGCATTTTTGTTTACTATAATTTTCTTTATTTATAAAACAGGCAGAAACACTCACTCTAACTTCTCGAACTTTGTCTTTCTTTTTGTCCTGCCTCCATTAGATTTCGAGCAAAAAACATTCATTAATCTAACTTCTCTAACTTTGTCTTTCTCTTTGTCCTCCATCAGATTTTCACCTAATTAATTGACAGGATAATACTTCCATACTTGCGAGAATTTTAATTCTCAAATGGCCATGCTTGTGCGTGAGCATGAGTTAAAACTTAATTATATGATTGATTAATTGGTATTCTTCCCTTTGGCATGTTTTCTGCTTGGCCTGCAGCTTGAATAATTATACTATAATTTATTTATGGGAAAAGTATAAAATGGCCCCCCAAACTACCAGCATTTTGTAATTTAACCCTTCAAAGTTTCAATTAGTATAAAATAGCCCCCAAACTACCAACCTCTTATAAAATGGCTCCATCCGTTAGTTGTAACTGTTAAAATGGATGGAAAACCCAAAACGACTTCGTTTTGGGTATGTAAAGTTACAAAAATGCCCTTGTTAGATTAAAAAAAAAAAAAGACTGAAAACGACATCGTTTTGGTGGGATTGAACGAAAACCCTTTCTTCCCCGTGTTCTTTCTGTGTTCTTTATGCAACCCACAGCCCACTGCGACTGTGAAATCATTGTGGTTCATTCCTGATCTTTCCCGGCTGAGGAACTTGGAGATTCTTGATCTTTCCTTCAACTACTTTTCGGGTTCATTCCCGAGTTGGGTTGGAAGTTTAACCGGACTGGTTCAGCTGGGACTAGGCGAGAATAATTTTGATGGAGGCTCTGCTTCCGTTTCCCACTCTCTGACATTTATTTTTTTATTTTTTTTTT
>VIBQ01000135.1:55613-100000 GCA_006937295.1 Carpinus fangiana
TAAAAGAAAAAAGGCCAATTGAGTGCTAAAACATGCACAGTGACCAAAAAAACAAAAAGAGTGCTAAAAAATATATATTTAGACGGTCCAAATGTGTCGGTGCTTGTTATTGTATACGGACATACGGTCTACGATTAATGATTATGCTTTTGAAATGGGACAACAAGGAGACAATTTCTTAACTTAGGATAAAACAGAAATATCTAATTAATATGACTTTGTTTAATAGAATACTCTTGGTTAGGTTTTTTTTTTTTTTTTTTGGTACTAAATTTCAAGAACTTTCACCAACTGTGGTAAAAGCTTCCGAAGTTAGGTAATCACGCGACAGACGTGATATTTTTTTGCTTCATTCATGGTTCTATTTAGGAGTGGGCAGATTAATGTTTGGTTCAGCTAATTAATATAATATAAATATTCTCAACAATGAATCGGAAAACTCTCTTAATACAGCGAACAATCACGTAACACTAATTGACGCATAATAACAACTATAGGAGACAAAATTCAAAGTCATCACCTTGCCAAGGTCATACCACAGTAATGGGCGACACTTGACAAGGGATGGATGTTAATTAACCAAAATGTCAAGCCTAGCCAAGGTCCTACCCTATCACGGGACAGGATGAGATATCACTAAAGCCATGCAAGGGGAAGAAACACTTCATATATGCAAGGGATGAAGGCAATATATTCATTTTGAACACAAATTCTACTTTCTTACATTCTATTTCAATTTTTTTTCGACCTCCAAGTCCAACAAGTCTCCAAGCTTACCTTTAATCTCTCCCTTACCGGCATTTCTGGTTATAATGATTTTTATTTTTATTTTTATTTTTTTGACATGTCCGCGCAAGGGTAGGGGGAGGGGGGATTCGAACTTGTGACCTTCGCTTCATAAGACGTGGTTCACAGCCGATTGAACTACCTCTTGAGGACGGTTATAATGATGATATACAAATGTTCACACCATAACAAGTGTTGTTATCCCCATACCTGACTATTCTCATAACATGTAATAAGTTTCATAGAAGTTACTGAAAAGAAAAACAATGCAACTATATATAAAGTGGTGGCTGTGTTGAAATATTTTCAATATATATATATAATTTTGTGTCTTGGAAATGCTTTAAATTAAAAGTTTTAAAGAGCATTGAATGAAGAATGTCCTACATTGAAAAGAGAGAAGATTTTGTTGGCATTTATAAGGCCCAACAAATTTGAGGAACATGATCCTTTCAATTTCAAATGAACTAGATAATATCCGATTAATCTCCAAGAGGTAATTCAGTCGGTTGAGACCACGCCTAATTAAGCGGAGGTCACTAGTTCAAATTTTCATTCCCTCATCTTGTGTAGACATGTCAAAAAAAGATAATATCTCATTATTATAATGGGGACAAAGTTTCCCTCCAAACAACTAGGTTGGAGGAAATTTCAACTTAGTCTATAAAAATGACATGTGTACCTTAAACATATGAGATTCACATATTTTTTTAATAGTAGTTACAAAGTTTGAATAAATTTTATTAAAAACTCAAGTACATATCACATATTATTAAAAAAATGGACATATGTCATTTTTATACTAGGTTGGAGGAAATTCCTCTAACCCAATTTGAAAGAAAACTTTGTCCTTATAATTGAGGGGTATTTTTATCTTTTCACTTTTTGATGGGACAAAAATAACATTTCACTATAACTAACTGGATATTATCGAGTTCATTGGAAATTGAGAGAATCTTAATTTCAAATTTTAAGCTATTAAATGAGCTATGCTAAGGTACACCCTAATGCATGTTATAGTACGGTGCGAAATTGTAGTAACCTAAATTATTAACTAGGCGTAAGTAGCTTAGTTGGGGGAATTAATTTGGACTTTGGGTCACTAAGGACACTATAGGGGCAATTTGGACCTTTGGGCAGACGTACGTTAGGTCAAATTTGAAGAACATGATCCTTTCAATTTCAAATGAACTAGATAATATCCGGTTAATCTTTAAAAGGTAATTCAATCGGTTGAGACCACGCCTAATGAAGCGGAAGTCACTAGTTCAAATTTTCCTTCCCTCATCTTGTGTAGACATGTCAAAAAAAGATAACATCTCATTATTATAATGGGGACAAAGTGTCCCTCCAAACAACTGGGTTGGAAGAAATTTCTTCAACTTAGTTTATAAAAATGACATGTGTACCTTAAACATGTGAGATTCACATATTTTTTTAATAGTAGTAGCAAAGTTTGAATAAAGTTTATTAAAAACTCAAATACATATCACATATTATTAAAAAAAAATGGACATATGTCATTTTTATACTAGGTTGGAGGAAATTCCTCTAACCCAATTTGAAAGAAAACTTTGTCCTTATAATAGAGGGGTATTTTTGTCTTTTCACTTTTTGATGGGACAAAAATAACATTTCACTATAACTAACTGGATATTATCGAGTTCATTTGAAATTGAGAGAATCTTAATTTCAAATTTTAAGCTATTAAATGAGCTATGCTAAGGTACACCCTAATGCATGTTATAGTACGATGTGAAATTGTAGTAATCCAAATTATTAACTAGGCGTAAGTAGCTTAATTGGGGGAATTAATTTGGACTTTGGGTCACTAAGGACACTATAGGGGCAATTTGGACATTTGGGCAGACGTACGCTAGGTCTGGCGAACGTACACTGCTGTCTGTAGTGTGGATGTACGGGGGGACCACTGGACGTACGCTCTACAAATCGTACAGCTGCGTACGTGGGACCACCGGACATACGCTACTTTTTTGGAATACCCTCTAGTTAATACCTTGACATATGAGGCAGCTTTTGGACTGCTGGGGAATAGTACTGGACATACGCTAGGTTGGTTGGACGTCTACTACTTTTCCAGGGAATTGGTAACGGCCCTCTCCTATAAATACCCCTACCCCTTTCATGTTTTTCATGGTTTTCAGACACTCACAGGCTGTCAGAGTGTTTTGAGTGTACATTATGAGTGTTTTGTGAGCGTTGGTGGAGTATTCGTGTGTTTCGGAGTATTCGTGAGGTGGAGCTCTTGCAATTTTGTTTCAAGGAGATAACGTTCTATCCTTAACTTTTTAAATACGTCATTATGCTGCTTGATTTCTGTTTGGTTGTAATTGTTAGCTTAGATACGCTTTGAATCTTGTTTAGGTTAACGTCTTGTTAAGCTTAGCATTGTTACATTGCATGGAGGTTGTAATCTAGGTTATGAGGCTTAAGGGTGTTTCTAGTAGCCGTAGGAGTCGAAGAATAGGCGGACAGTTGAGAGAAAATGAGGTTCTACCTGAAAGACGTTGAAGCGGATGTACGGTTTCGTGACCGGACGTACGGCCCGTCGTGACGCTATAGACGTACGGCTTGAGCCCGGACATAAGGTCAGTGTGTGACAATGGACTTTATTTTCACTAAACCGTCTCATTGCTCCTGTTTTCCTTACTCTAGAGTTGTTTTAGTAGAATTATGACTAATAGAAGTTTTTCCACATATTTGAGAACCCGAATCTTTCAGAATATTCGAAGATGCTTTTCGATCCAGGTGAGCTTTAACTCACATAATGCTCGTTGTTATTTTCCATGTACTATACATCTATTTTGTATATCGAGAAAACATTCATATTTTACAACTTTCGCAGTTTATACTTATTGCACATGAACTCTGGCATTTTGAGAAAAATATTGTGTTGAACATGTTAACCAAGTGAGACTTGTAAAATGACATGCATGTAAAATACAGACAAGATAATTTGTATTGTATGACATGGTACACCGGCATGTGCGGTAGTAATGGTCATGGGCTTACTATATATGTTAACTTTATGGTCAAATGTGTGTATTATATGAGGGCTTTGAATCCATTGATTTCGTAACCACGGTGCAACCATTCCCAATGGTTCGGTTATTATAGGACGGACGTCATTAATTGGTGTAGGCCACTCAAGGTCGGACTCGGTCATACTACTAATGTTACGTACGGTATGTTGTGCAATGGTCGGAGTACTGACATTGTACTATAGATCCCTAAGGACAGCACCAACCCTGTTAAGAATGGGTAATACATTGGGTAGACCATATTGTTGAACTATGACTGTTGTTTACATCATATGCATATACCATCTACTATATGTATATCACTCATAATATAAGCTGTCATGATGGAACTGTCATTTTCTTTATTATAAACATTTGAGTTCATTACTAAACTGGCATGGACATTATCTGTGTTAAAAATCACTAAGTCTTAGACTTACCATTTTCTTTTATGTTTCATCTCCCATTACGATTGTTATACGGTTTAGCCGCTTTAAAAGAGGATGACGTCAAATCAAACTTGGGTGCTAGCTCAAGACTTGATCCGTGTGATCTTTGAAGATATGGATCCTGTTTAGTTGCGTTCAATGTAGGAGACTGAAGGATCTGCTCGTGCAGACATTATAGAGATCCTAATATCATTAGCTCTGCTTAAGCTTAAGTCTAGGCTATAATCTGTTGATCCTTTTGAGAACTATGTTGGTGTTATGTTATTTTGGGGTTGTATCTCTTTTCTCGATGATGGTTTGATGACTAGTACATTTGACGACAATCTATGATATTATGGTGATGTAGTATTTTATCTCTGGTATTTACTGTGTGATGTTTCATTTACTGTCTCTAATTCTCATAGTCTTAGTAAAGTCTTCCGCTGCAGATTTCTCGTTACGACGGAAAAGGTGAAATCCCTGGGGTCTTGTTTCGCGAAAGACATGACTGGGATGGCGAGCCGAGGGATCAATTACTAGTTAATTGATTTGCCCGTCAGGGTCGTCACAAAAACACCAGACGCATGTGCGCATGGCGTGGGCTGTAGGGCGCTAGTGGCGCCTTGATGATTATGACTATTCATTTTTTGGACGGTTAAGATCATTCGATCTAGTGGTTTGATTGAAACCATATGAAGCTTCTTAAGTAATTCCAGTGGTTGGATCTACTAGATTGTTGATCTAATGATATAGATTAAATAATTAAGATAATTATTTAATCTAACGGTCAGATTTAAGTACCAGTTGGAATAATGCTTTATAGCAATTTAATTTCGAAATTCAAAACATCATTTTAATTTCGAAATTAAAAAACAGCAGTTTAATTTTGAAATTCAAGAAAAATTTAAAATTATTATTATTTCTTTTCTGGTCTGTAATTAGAATAGAAAAATCTGAGGGTATTTTCGGGTTTTAATTTCGTTTCTGCAGATTGCAATTAAAACACAGAAGTTTATGGGCTCCATTATATTGTATCCTGGAGAAAAAATTGTTATAACCCTATTGCATACCAATTCTGGTGGGGCCAAATATTTCCTCGAGGCAAATGACTTTGTAGAGTAATTCTAGAATTTCTTCGTATCCCTCTTAAATCCCTTCAAGAATGATGTAGCTATTAAAATCACCGTTTGATCAAAATTCATTAATGATCAATCACAAGCTCAATAGTGATTTTAATAGACACATCATTCTTTGAGGGATTTAAGTGGGACACAAGAGAGACTTGTAGTATTACTCGACTTTGTAACACACCTTAGGAATGAGTAATTATAGAAATTCATTTTGTGTCACTATTATATCCCTAAAAAAATGAAGTGACTCTTAAAATCACAATTTGATCAAAATTCAATAGTGATCAATCATAAGGCCAATAGTAATTTTAAGAGCCACATCATACAAGATTAATACAAGAGAGACTTATAATATTACTCCCTTATAAACATTTTTGTTTACTGTAATTTTCTTTATTTATAAAACAGGCAGAAACACTCACTCTAACTTCTCGAACTTTGTCTTTCTTTTTGTCCTGCCTCCATTAGATTTCGAACAAAAAACATTCATTAATCTAACTTCTCTAACTTTGTCTTTCTCTTTGTCCTCCATCAGATTTTCACCTAATTAATTGACAGGATAATACTTCCATACTTGCGAGAATTTTAATTCTCAAATGGCCATGCTTGTGCGTGAGCATGAGTTAAAACTTAATTATATGATTGATTAATTGGTATTCTTCCCTTTGGCATGTTTTCTGCTTGGCCTGCAGCTTGAATAATTATACTATAATTTATTTATTATTCCACAAATCTCATGTCTTGCTTCCCCCCCTTTTTTTTTTCTTGTCTTTTTCTTTTTGTTCTTTTGATGGAGTGTGACGTGAGTTTGATGGGGATGGCATGCAGTTATAGTCGGTGGAATTGTATTTCTGGTCTGATTGGTGTCGGGATCGATGACTCTACTGTTTGTGCCGCTGACGCTAAAGCTTGCACGGTTTTTCTGTTTTGTTTTTTGTTTTTGTTTTTTTTCAAGGCAATTGTTGAAATATATAATAAAATACGAAAGAGAAAGTAAAGAGAACAGACGCGGAGAGAACGGAAGCGAAGAGAAACGTATGACTTACATTTTGTATCTTTTAATATATTAAATAATAGTATATAACTCTATTTTGTATCTTTTAATATATTAAATAATATTATATAACTCTTTATTTATAAAGAGACAATGAGTAGTAACTAAAAAATTATAATGGACTGAAACTAATTAAAAAAAAAAAAGGGAGACTTCACAAAACCCCCATGAACTTTCATCCGTTTTGAAATACCCCCCTAAACTTTAAAAACTCTTAATTTACACCCATAAACTTTCAATTGCTCTCAATTTAGACCCATCCGTATAAATTAGGGCACAAATTTTTTAAAAAGGACCAAAATACCCATGACTTTCATTTTTAAAAAATATCTAGAAGTTAGAATTTTATACAAAAGTCACTGGTTATAATTCACTATTTAAAATTTCAACTTCCAAAATGTTTTTTAATTTTTTTAAAAAATATAAAATATTCCAACAGCAATATTGAGATGATTTAGTTGGTGCATGCCCTAAACGATCAAGGCATAAATCCTCTGTTAAAACTTGAAACTGGCATATCAAATGTTTAAAAGGTATCAGTTTCTTAATGGCCAGTTTGAGTGTGCGTTTAAGAGGTTTAAAAGTACGTTTAACACTCAAAATTCGTTAAAAGAAAAAAGTACTCATTTGGTAAAAAAATTAAAAGCCATCCAAAAATTATCAAAACACATTTTTTACTACAAAAGCTTACAAATAAAGCTTTTGCCAAAAATAATATTTATCAAACGCAATCCTGAATATGCTCTAAGTTTTAACATAATTCGTTGTCAAATTTTATTAACATTATGGAGTCTTTAAATAAACACTTATTACTAGAAGTCTAGAAGACAGGTAACACACAACTAACGATACATCTGAATTTAAAATAATGATGATAAAATGCATCCTAATATAAAACTAATCTGAAAACATCCAAACTAATACTAATTAAACTCGATCCTACCGTCCGTAACACAACTTTTCTTATAAAATTTCTGTCTTCTCATAATTCTATCCGTACCAAAGTGGTCATGATGGCAATTATGCACTACATAAATTTCTATCTTCTCAAATGCCAACGGTAAAGCACCCATTATTTTTCACAAAGAGCAATTGCTACAAACTTTAACTCTTATATAATTACTGTATAATTAGACTGATATATATGGAGTGCTCATAAACTATTGGATTAACTTTTATTGAAAAATGCTCAGAAATTTAATGGTTTATGAGTACTCTACATAGCCCAATTGTACATAAATTGTATAAGAGTTGAGTTTTTAGATTTATTAAGTAGTTTTAAACATTTTTCTCCTTCCTTAAAACCCTCCATCACTACGGCATGTCTTAAGACACTATCCCTTCTTCCACAGGCACTAACAATCTCCTATATATATATATATATGTATGGGTTTGTTAGGAGTTCTTCCCATAGTATTTTCCTAACGTTCTCTCAGTCTTACATAAAAAATGATTTAAGAAAAAATAAAATTGTAGTACCATTTTTTTTTCCAACAGATCATTTTTAAGAGTTAATAATTAGATTCTAATACTTTAAAACTTGTTTTTGGATTCAAAACTAAAACCCAAGGGTGGAAGGTTAATCCTTTAGGGATGTTATCACCCAAAATGGATTTGATCATCCTAAATTTAGTGTTAATGTCTCAATTTTAGTGTTAATACCTCACATTTGATGCTAATGCCTTAAAAAAAGTTGATGAAGGTCATTACAATTTTATATTTTCTTAAATTATGTTTTACGTAAGACTGAGAGAATACCAGAAGAACCTGCGGGAAGAATCTCTAATATTTTCCATATATATATATATATATATATATATATATATATGTGTGTGTGTGTGAAATAGCTGAATTGGAGTCAACCTTGGCGACACTATGTCGAGTTACTGTGTTAGGCCACAACCCACAAGAGCCAACATTGTTTTTTGGGTCATTAGTCTTCAATTGTGGCTGTTTGTTTCTTTTTTAGTAGCCTTTTTTTGTGCAAAAACCCAACAGCATATTCTTTTTTTTTTTTTTATAAGTAATGTAACCCAACAGCATATTCTTTATCTTCAGTCATGCCACTCCTCTCCGCTATCAATTTATAAATGATTTAATTCTCTTGCACTCTTCTACATTTCCAATGACAGTGTGAGAGAGTTGACAATTTTAACACAGTCCGCAAATTCAACACAACCACAAACACGAAGCTATAGCCTTTGAATTTACCATAAACAGGTTCGGGTTAACTTATTAAAAAACTTCATGAATCATGCATACAGAGACGACAGACAAGACATAAAGGACTAAAAAGGTGGTTAGTGCATTGCAACTAATTGATCAGTAATTAAGGAATCTATTAGCCAGGTGAGATCTAACATGAAACATCGGAGTTATTGAACCATCATCACTCGTCTGTGGAAAAATCATTGCTTCTGTTTTTTTTATGCGTATACTAAGCTTTTGCAAATAGAAAGAAAATAAAAATCATAGAATAAAACATTAATTACTTTTTCGGTTGCATATGCATGCCTGCTTTTTCAAAGTCATTATATATTCAAACACCAATTAGTGGTCTCAATAATGTAAGTGCGTGCATGCTTTTTAACACATTACGACATAGAAATTATTTGGTGATCCCTGTACCTCCCAAANCCAAGTGTTGATTGAGGCTTTTTCGTCAAGTATTGGAGATAAAAATTTAGTACACATATAACATATTTATTATGAATATAATTTAACATTAAACAAAAGTAATGCTATAAATTATTTTTTTTATCTAATAATTTTGATTTGGTAGTCTTAACTAACCCTTGAATCTGTTAATTTTTTTTTAAAAAAAATTTTAATAATAAAAGAAATTATTGGTGTCAATATTTTTTCCATTTTTCTCTATCTCATTTTACAAATCAACCATTAGATTTGTAAACTTATGTGGATTCCACACAAATTCAATGTTAGACTCTACAAATATAATGGTTGATTAAATATTGAATTTGTAGGATAATATGAAATCATTTTTCAAATAATAATCTAAGGTTCATGCAAGTATTGTGAGATCAAAATGCAGTATATAACATTAGAGGAGTGATTCAAGTCCATATTTTCTCCATCTCATCCTACAAATTAAATATATTAACCATTAGATTTGTGGAGTCATATGTACTTAAAACACATTCAATGATGGATTCATCCATTTACTATGAAAATTATTAAAAAAATGATTAAATATATATAGAATGAACTTTATCATTTCACACATATATATATATATATATATATGCCATTGAGGGTATGCGTGAGATAGTATTGCCCTGACCAAAGTTTGATTAAGAGTATATTTGAGATTGTGTTTTGAAAAATAGAGCTTTTAAATGGATTTTTTGAATATTAAACACGCTTTTAATCCCCTCAAATACACACTCAAACCTTTGCTAAGTTAAACTATAACGCCCGAATATTCAAGAAAAGGGAAAAACAAAAACGTTGCATGCATGTGTATAATCGTAGAATCAAAATCTAACTTCTCTTATATCCTTCAAAAGTCCAAGCCTTCTGGGAATACTGGGAACGATCCAACCCCTTTCCTTGTATTCATTCAGAAAGAGACTTTACATATTTGACTCCAACCCATTATAAAAGACTGCCTCATCCTGAATCCCTGATATAGTAGAGCCAGTACTACTAGCAAAAGAAAGACATATATTTCTCTCCCTTCCAAACATTCCCTAAACTGCGGGATCATATCTTCTGAGTTAAAAGTCATGGAACCAGCAAAGACTAGTTATGACCAAGAATGGGTCATACAGATAAGTCGAGCCCTAGAAGAAGACTTACAAGACATTAACGCTGAAGGCCTTCCTGTGAGCATCTTCAGTGTACCCAAAACCCTAAGATCTCTCAAACCAGATGCATACACTCCACAGCTTATAGCCCTTGGCCCCTACCATCACCAGCGGCCTGAACTCTTCGAGATGGAGCACCACAAACTCACTTCAGCTAAAAGAGTGCAAAAGAATCTCCAACAAAACAAATTCTGCCACCTGGTCAACCATATTGCCCAAAGTGATAGCACTGTCCGCGCTTGCTACCACAGGTTCTTGGAGTTCGACCAGGAAACACTCGCGTGGATATTCGCCATCGATGCTTCCTTCTTGTTGGAGTATCTCCAAACCTACTCTCCCGAAACGGAAGAATGCTCGCTTATGCGAATCTCTTCTAAGATGGCACATTTGATCGACTATACAAGGAGGAAAACCGAACACCACGCCATCCTCAGGGATGTTGTTAAGCTCGAAAACCAAATCCCTCTCTTTTTGCTAAGAGAAGTTTATAGTTTTTATCCGCATGAAGATCGTGACGAAGTATTTGCCACCATGCTGAAGGGTTTTTGCAAAGATCTATCGCCCATCAAGTACATTAATTACCAATGTTTTAGAGAAGAATGCTTCGAGAGAGCCCATTTGCTACAACTTCTCTACCACATGGTTGTGCCAAAGCTTCAACTTGTACCTGATTGCAGTGAGCAGGAGAAGCCTAAAGAGGACGAAGAGATTGGCTGGTTTAGAAAAGCCTTGAAATCATTCTTGAAAGCAATAATTTGTATTAACTTGGCCCCGCTCCGCCTTCTCAGCAAAATTTGCAAGTCGAAAGCAATGAAGTTTTTGGTTACACTACCATTTACAATCCTCTTGTGTGTTTTGCATCGTGGAAACAAGTATGATATAAACAGCCTCATATCGTCGGCAGGAAATATGGCCGAAGAGGCTGAAAGTGCATCTCAGAAGACGGAAGACGAATTAAGTCCTTTGGTCGAAGAGATTGCAATCCCAAGCGTGACACAGCTTCATAAAGTTTGTGTCAAATTCTGTCCAGCAAAGGGTGGCATAGAATCCATAAATTTCGACAAGTCTTCTGGTAAATTTTACCTTCCGGTTATTCATTTGGATGATAACTCGGAGGTTGTGCTTAGGAACCTCGTGGCCTATGAGGCATGTATTGCGCCGGAGATGATGGTTTTTACACGTTACACAGAATTGATGAATGGGATAATTGATAATGAGGAGGATGTGAGGATTCTTCGAGAGGCAGGGATCATCTTGAACCGCCTCAAAAGCGATGGAGAAGTGGCAACACTTTGGAATGGTATGACGAAGTCTGTGAGGGCAACGAAAGTTCCAATTCTGGACAAGGTAATTGAAGGCGCAAATACTTATTACTCGAAGAGTTGGAAGGTCAGAATGAACGTGACGATGAAGAAGTATGTCTTTGCTTCATGGCCATGTCTTACGTTTTTAGCAGCAAACGTTCTGATATTAATGTCTACTGTTCAAGCTGCTTGCTCCATGTACAGTTGCTCCAAAATTTTCAAGTCTCTATGAGTGTTTTCACGATCTGTTCTTGCTTAGTGTCTAATTTATGGCATGCTCAGCAGAGCTTGTAAACTAACTTTTTAGTTAAATTTAGTTTTTTTTTTTTTTTTTTTTTTCTTGCTCCAGCATAACTTATAAAGTAAAGGTTTTTCCTACTAGTGTTACAGTAAACTTTTATATTGTAAATTAGCTTTTTAGTTAAATTTAGCTATTTTCATTTTTTTTTTCTTGCTCTAGCAGAGCTTGTAAGGTAAAGGTTTTTCTTATTAGTACTACAATGAATTTTCATATTGTAAACTAGCTTTTTAGTTAAATTTAGCTATGTTCATTTTTTTTTTCTTGCTCCAGCAGAGCTTGTAAAGTAAAGGTTTTTCCTACTAGTGCTACAGTAAACTTTTATATTGTAAACTAGCTTTTTAGTTAAATTTAGCTATTTTTCATTTTTTTTTTCTTGCTCCAACAGAACTTGTAAAGTAAAGGCTTTTCTTACTAGTGAAAGTTCACTGTATCATCTTGTAAGATTTGTTTATCATTTTTTCTCTTTCCTTATAAAAGAGATGGAAAAAAAAAGGGAAAGTTAGAAAATAATAAAATAATATTTAATTAAAATGGATGGTTAAAATAGATGTTCTGCTGGAGTCTGTAGTGAAAAAGTAGTATGTAGCTAATTAACTAGTAAGTTGTACTTTTTGAATAGCTAAACTAGCAATTATTGCTGAAAATGCTATCATGAACAGTAGTAAAAGTCTACTTAATTTGTCTCAAACTAATTTTTTACTTGGCCAGATCATTAATGGTCTGAAGTTTGATTTTTCAGTTTTCCAGTTCTCTAAGCCTTTCGTCTAAACGATGGACAAAACAAGAAGCCTTTCGTGGTAGGCTAGCTAGATGATATTTTTTGTTTTTGTCGTACTTCTTGGTTTTTCTTTTGGCACGGAATTAAAATGTAATGACAAAATAATTTCCTTTTCTCTTTATATATACTGTTCCTCTACTATATATAAACTTTATGATAATTAAATATATGTATAATAAATAATATATATTCATTGAACTTCATAAATATGTACAGACAAAGTGTTTAAAATTACATTTTTTTTTTGACATGTCCAAACAAAAGGAGAAAATGGGATTTGAACTAGTGATTTTCGGTTCATGAGACGTAGTCCCTAATTGATTAAACTACCTCTTAGAGACAATTACAACGTATTTTAGAGAACTAAAATCATCACATATCAGCAATTTTCCTTTCAAATTTACATAAGGCCGATAGAGACATTAAACTTGAAAAAAAAAAAAAACAAAAAAAGACAATTTTTTTTGGCATTATATACATTTGAACGATCGAGGATAAAGCTGAGGTCATAGAATACTAATTAGCATGTTCACTCGTGCCAAAAGAAAAAACAACTAGAAAGACAAACAAAAATAACGTTAGAGCCTCATGATTCAAATTTAATTTGAATCGTGTTTGAAAATTCTATATACGACTCCAAACGACACCTATTCTGAATGTATAGGTGTTTCATACAATATTATGTGGAAATAAATCTGACCTAACAAAATATAATTAACCAAAAACAGATATGCATAAACAATAAATAACACACAGATTTTGGTTACGAAGAGGAAACCAATTAAAGAACTCTCTAATTGTAAAACCTCTTCGGGGTAGCCAAACCCAAGAAATCAACTAACTCAGTAAAAGAATAAATGATTACAAGATGTTCATACTTACAAAACCTTTGCTATGACACACTCTTGTATAAGACAAGCGACCCACTTGCCTTCTACTGCAGTAACCCTTTCCAAAGACAGCTGGGACAATCCTCTTACGTGATTTCCCTTCACCGGAACTCCAGTTGACTTCACTTCAATAATTAACAAGAACAATGAACAAATACTCTAAGAGAGAGAACACAATGATCAATATCACAGACTCTCTTAGCACACGACGGCAAATTCTAGAAGTATAATCCGTACCTAATACAGATATGTAGAGATCTATATATAACATATAAAATACTCCTAGTCTAGTTACAACTCAAATACATTATAAATTAGACCTAGAATATAACACCTAAAAGACTCATAGTCTAATTAGAACTCAAATACATTGTAAATTAATCCATTTTGCTTTCCGAACATTTAGCCAATAATTAAAACTAACAAACTCCCCCTTTGGCAATTTCGGGAACAAAATCCTTTAGCCGAGACAACAAACTCATCTCCCCCAACAAACTCCCCCTTTTTGTCACAAATTGACAAAAGGTTTTATGTTTCCTGAAACACTCAAACAAAAACATCAAGGCATATGTGGAACAGGAAAAAAACATAAATAAAGTTCATGATCACAGATAAATATTTGCATAATATAACACAATATCATGAATAACAGAAACTCCCCCTCAAAATAAGACTCAATAATTAACAAGAAACTTTTTATGAAAAAAATTTATCCCCCTCAAAAGTCAAGAAAACACACAAGATGCGTACATCAAAAACTCATGTTTTCAAGCAATGAATATTCCAAATTATCTCAAAAAATTTAAAATATACCTGAGACTTATAGAAAACAAGAACACTTTTTGTTTAACCTAAGCAATGCCAAAAAATCCATTCAACCCATGCTTGTGTTGTGTGTGTAAGCCAACCATTGAATAACAAAAATAATTTATAAGTTGAGGAGAAGGTTTCACCACGATAAAGGTTTTGACAAGTAAATCAAATCAAAAGTCAAACCTTATCATACTAGGGCCTAGCTACTCTCATCCAATACATTCCTCTTTTGAAACTAAGCATAAGCTTGACATTGTGAAATTAATTCCTTTGGAATGTAATCTTTTATTGTTGTTTCACAATTTTTTCTTCATGAGAAGGTGTCTTTAAACAATCTGTGCTTTGAGAAATGCAGGAATTTATAAGCCCTAGGTTCAACTAGTGTATGGTCAAATTGATAGATACAACTAGTCAAAAACCCTCATATAGTTACCTCACACAACTCATATTTTAAGAATAAACTCAATTTAAGCTTAAATGTACACAATAGTTTAAAGCATGAGCAAAACGTACCAATTAAGCTTAGGCTTTAGGTAACAACAAAAAAATAGTCCATTGAAACAAAATGACAACTCATGCATATTAACAACATTTTAAGACACAAGGAATTAAATCCATAGAGAAAGCATGAGCACATAATGGACACTCAAGGTGCATCAGACAAAAGAAGGAAAAAAAAACAAAAAACAAAACAAAACAAAATTAAACATTTTTGTCTTTTTTTTAAAAAAATAAATAAAATAAAATAAAATGCACACAAAAAATCAATGCAAAAAGAAAAACAAAAACAAAGCAATAGAAAACAACATGATCTAGGATATTAAAAAAAATGCATGACAATCAATCCTAGGCATGTGGGTGACTCACCTAACATAAGGTGAGATCACCACCACTCCCCCTCAAGGGGTGAATGGTATCATCCTTCTTAACCCATACTTGAGAAATCTTAGGTCTACACTTATGATTTTGTTCAAACTTATCTAGCCTAGATAGCACTTCTCTCATCATCATGACCAAACCCTTACTTTCTTTCCTAGAATAGGATTTTTCACTTTTATACTTATGGGATTTCAAATCAAAACACTTTGGTCGAATATGACCAACCTTTCCACAATGATGGCAAGTGGGCACAAACCTTTTAGAAGGTAATTTTCTAGGAGGATGCATGACTATAGGCTTAGGGTAAAATGCATGATGCTCAAGATGAATTTTCTTACATTTCTTACCATGAAGAGTCGAAGCAGCTGCTTGATTTTCTTTCTTAGGAGCAGCTTTGAATTTCCTACAGTTTGGTTTAATGTGACCAATAATCCCACAATGGTGGTATGTAGGAACAAACTTACCTTGAGTTTGTTTTACTGAAGGAGTCTTGAAAATAGAGTCATTCACAAGCTCAACATTCAAAGACTCATTAGAAGCATGTGAAGTAGATGTACCAGCATTATCAACAATCATACTAAGCTTATTTGAAACAGATTCTTCAATACAAAGAAAGCTTTTCAGATTATCACTAGAGGAATTTCGTGAGAGTTGCTTAGAACCATTCAATTCATTCTCAAGTGATAAAGACTTTTCAACAAGCACAAAAATCTCAGATTTTAAAGAATCTATCAAGATATGTGACTTTTCAACAAGCACAAAAATCTCAGATTTTAAAGAATCTATCAAGATATGTGATTTAGACAAATCATTAGCCAAAGATTCTTTCTCAGATTTTAAAGAGTCAATTAAGACATGTGATTCAGACAATTCAGTTACTAAAGATTTGTTCACATGTTCTAAATCTTGAAAATCCTTCCAACAATCTATGTATTGATGTCTTACAATAGTGAATTTTTCCAACAAATTGTTGTAGGACTTTATAAGATCATATTCCCCTTGAGAAGTATTCATAGCAAACAGGAGTCAAAAGATCTCATTCAGGAATTTAATCCAAACAGAGTAAACCTGCTTTGATACCAATTGAAAATTTTATATACGACTCCAAACGACACCTATTCTGAATGTATAGGTGTTTCACACAATATTATGCGGAAATAAATTTGACCTAACAAAATATAATTAACCAAAAACAGATATGCAATAAACAATAAATAACACACAGATTTTGGTTATGAAGAGGAAACCAATTAGAGAACTCTCTAATTGTAAAACATCTCCGGGGCAGCCAAACCCAGGAAATCAACTAACTCAGTAAAAGAATAAAGGATTACAAGATATTCATACTTACAAAACCTTTGCTATGACACACTCTTGTATAAGACAAGCAACCCACTTGCCTTCTACCGCAGTAGCCCTTTCCAAAAACAGCTGGCACAATCCTCTTACGTGATTTCCCTTCATCGGAACTCCGGTTGACTTCACTTCAATAATTAACAAGAACAATGAACAAATACTCTAAGAGAGAGAACACAATGATCAATATCACAGACTCTCTTAGCACACGACGGCAAATTCTAGAAGTAGAATCCGTACCTAATACAGATCTGTAGAGATCTATATATAACATATAAAAGACTCCTAGTCTAGTTACAACTCAAATACATTGTAAATTAGACCTAGAATATAACACCTAAAAGACTCATAGTCTAATTAGAACTCAAATACATTGTAAATTAATCCATTTTGCTTTCCAAACATTTAGCCAATAATTAAAACTAACAGTGTTCAATCCTAAAAATAATTTTTGGACCTATCAAAATTAAGTTTAACCCTCATTATTCTCTCAAAATCTAGAGAAGCTTTTCCTCTTCTCCTAATAGAAGCCTGAAGCCTAACCACACCTCCTTGTGAGGGTTTTTTCCAGCCGCCTCATATGGTTGTTCTGAGGGAGGAATGAAGTTTTTTTTTTTTGCTCCCCCTCCCTTCCCAATTTTTCCTTTTATTTGTTTTTGCCTTTTCACAGTATTTTCAGGTTTGTTGTGTTATTTTTCACAGTATTTTCAGTTTATTTTTATTTTTTTGGCTGTATCAATCACTTTGATGGGCGGAATCATTTATTTGATCAATTTATAAGAAGCGACTTGTCCCCTTTAATTGTTTTGTTTTTTGTATTTTGTATTTTTTTGTATTTTTTAATTTTTAATTTCCATGTGATTCCCATTTTCCCCTCAATATTGAATAGGCAAAATAAGTTTGACCCACATCTAGGGGTGAAGGTTTAAAACTACTAACTGCTTTAGCCACTAACCGCTAACCGTACTTACCTCTAACCGCTTTTAAAAGCGGTTAGTAAAAATCGCTAACCGCCGGTTATTGGGTTTTTAAAAACCGCTAACCTTTTTTTAAAATATAATATATATATTTTATATAAAATATACAAAAGTGATCCAAAATAATAAATTTTTTTAGGGTTGCTATGTGATAATGTTAGTTGAAATTCGTTTTTTTTATTGATTGAATTTTTATGAAAATGTTGAATGTGAGTTTATGAAGTTTTTTGTCTTTTATTTGTATGTTGTGTACAAGACTACAAATGAAGTGATGATTTTGTTGTAATTTAATTTGTATTATATGTTATGTAAAAGGTGACTAACAAGTAGTTTGGTATATAGCAATTTTTAACACTAAAATGGCCATAAAAAAAAAAAAAGAAAAATTTTTTAAAGTGAGCAAAAAAAAAATCTAAAGTGAGCCCAAACCGGAACAAAACCGGCAAAAACAAAAGCCAAAAAAAAAACGGTTAGTAAAAAAAGCGGTTAGTAGGATGCGGTTAACCGCCTAGCGGTTAGTGGAGGTGGTTAGTAAAATTTACTAACCGCCTAGGTGGTTGCGATTTGCGGTTTTAGCCACTAACAACTAACCGCAACCGCCTTTTCACCTCTACCCTCATCTATACTTTGGCTCTCTATTAAAAAATTTTGGTTGCATCCTTTAGCTAAACAAACCAAATTTATACAATGTATTCATCTACTCGACAAAATATAAACTGTTGAAGAAAAATTAATCTCAAGTGGTAGCACAATTGATGATTAAGATCACACTTCATGAATTGAAAGTCATGCAAATAGGTGAGGCACGAAGGACTATATATATTCCACAATTATCTCACGTATATGAAGTGAAAGTGATAATATTGAAGGAATAATATTAGAAATTACATTTTTATTCTATAATTATCTCACAATATTAACATTCTTGTTCCAATCAACCTTTAAATCAATAATTGTTAAAAAAAAAAAAAAATCAACGATTGGTAGTTACGCCTACATCAGCATTGTGAGATAAAAATGTAGTATATAGCATTACTCATATTGAAATGCATATCATGCTAGAGTAACATGTACAAACTATCACTGTCACCTTTTTTTTAGATAAATATATACCATTAATAGCTCACAAGGGTCCGCTCAAATGGTTGACTCGTTTGGTTAATAGTATGGGGACAATACTACTTGAATTGAGATCCCCTACAATTACTTAAAATTGGAGAATTTCATGTTACGAAATCATAACCCTTTATTTTAAATCCTTTCAACCTTGGTAAAACAAAAATCAAAATTTAATGCATCGGTTATACAAAAGTAACTGGTATTTTATAGACCATTGGATTTGAAATGAAGGGCCATGATTTCGTAACATGAGATTTTTCAATTTTGAGTAATTGGAGGGGATCCCCTCCATCCATACTACTTACTAGTGGGGAGCAATGTTTAGGCTCCTCAAATTTTTCCTCATAATAAGGAGCCGGATGAGGAGTAAAAAATATGCATTTTTTCATTTTAGTTCTCCAAAGTAAAAATATTCTTACAATTAGGAGTCTTTAATGTAGCACGGATCAAGAGCAAAAGAACGATAAAGGATTGACGTCTCAACAAGAGCTAGCGTGGAATTCCTACCACAGAAAAACATCTTAAAGAACAAAATGTCTTCTTTTCAATATCATAATTAGTTTTCATAAATAGACTCTAGAAAACCTTAACCCTAAATTAATAAACTTTTGGGTCAAGCCCGCTATTACGGAACAGGATCCTCTCCATTTCATTTGAACTGGAAAGGACCCAAATTCTATTATTGCACACAGACTCTTAAACCATAAATTAAAGAGAATAACTTCTATCATTTCTCTCATTTCTTTGCTTGCTCGGGATAAGAAGCATTGTCTCTCATTTCTCTCTTGGCAGAATATTTGTAAGCCTAAGGCTTTGGGAGGCTTGGGTATTCGTTCCATGGAGTCTTTGAATAATGCTTTGCTTGCTCACCTAGGTTGGAAGATGACTTCTAATCAATCTATCTTTTGGGTTGATTCTCTTCGCAGCAAGTATCTTAAAAATGGGGTGTCTTTTTTGAATGCTTCTCCTAACCTATGTCTTCTTGGATTTGGAAGGGTTTGCTCAAAAATAGGAAAGTGGTGGAAAAAGGTGCTTGTATTAGTATTTTCAGTGGGGTTCATGTGGAAATCTGGAACTCCCCTTGGATTCATTTGATGCCTAACTTTAGGCCTACTCCAAATGCTAACTTGGTGGATCTTCCAGCTTTCTCGGTGGCTGATCTTATGCTTCCAAATTCTCAAACTTGGAATTTACACTTGCTGCATGATCTGTTTGATGCTACCACGGTGCAAAATATTCTCAGTATACATTTGCCTTACTATCCCGAGTTTGATAAATGGTGTTGGGTGCTTGCTTGTTCAGGAATTTTTTTTGTGAAGTCTGCACATGAGCTTTCTATTTCTGAGGGTGGCAGATCATCTCCTCTCTTCACAGATGCTTGGTTTTTTCCTTTGGGTTCTTAAATTGCAGACTAGGTTGAAGCATCTTTTATGGAAGGTTGCTTGGGATATCTTACCTTCTAGAGCCAAGATTGGTCGTTTTGTAGTCTCGGATGATCCTGAGGCACGGTTGTGTCCTTTTTGTAAAGGTCCCTTGGAGACTCTTTCTTATATTTTCTTAAAGTGTCACTTGGCCAAAATTCTTTGGAGATGCTCTCCTTGGCCCCTCTCTTTTTTGGCTTTCTCCACTAGGCCTATTTCCGATTGGGTGTTAGCCATTTTATCTCCTATGGCAGCCCTTGGTATTCCAAAACTTGAAGTTAGGAAATTTCAACTTTTTGCAATTCTTACCTTGGACTTCATTTGGCGTGCTAGGAATTAGTTGGTTCATGAGGGTATTAAGCCATGTCCTAGTAAAGCTATTATTCATATTTCTTTGAATTTGAATCATCACATTTATGCTTGGAGAGACCTAGCCCTTCCTTCTTTGTGGATGCCTCCGGCAATGGGCTGTTTTAAAGCCAATTTTGATGTTGCTATTGGGGGGTCTTTTGCAGTGGCTGCTGCAGTGATTAGCAATGATATGGGGATCATCTTGGCAGTGGCTACTCATAAACTATCTTCCACTGATGTTTTGCAGGGTGAAGCTTTTGCAACTCTTTTGGCTGTTCGTTTAGCTGCCTCTTCAGTCTTGGATGCCTATCTTTGGAAGGTGATGCACTTCTAGTGGTATTGGCTATGAACAATCCCCTTTTTTTTCCATTCTTAGTCTTTTGCTAATTGTATTTCGAATATTAGTTTAGTTTTATCTTCTTTTCAAAGTTGGAGTGCTTTGAAAATCTCCCGATGTGCTAACTTTAGGGCACATGCTATAGCTAAATGCGCCGCTTCCAATCATGTTTTTGGAAGCACTCCCACGGGATCTCCTTTGGGGTCTTAAATTGCAGACTAGGTTAAAGCATCTTTTATGGAAGGTTGCTTGGGATATCTTACCTTCTAGAGCCAAGATTGGTCATTTTGTAGTCTCGGATGATCTTGAGGCATGGTTGTGTCCTTTTTGTAAAGGTCCCTTGGAGACTCTTTATCATATTTTCTTAAAGTGTCACTTGGCCAAAATTCTTTGGAGATGCTCTCCTTGGCCCCTCTCTTTTTTGGCTTTCTCCACTAGGCCTATTTCCGATTGGGTGTTAGCCATTTTATCTCCTATGGCAGCCCTTGGTATTCCAAAACTTGAAGTTAGGAAATTTCAACTTTTTGCAACTCTTACCTTGGACTTCATTTGGCGTGCTAGGAATCAGTTGGTTCATGAGGGTATTCAGCCATGTCCTAGTAAAGCTATTATTCATATTTCTTTGAATTTGAATCATCACATTTATGCTTGGAGAGACCTAGCCCTTCCTTCTTTGTGGATGCCTCCGGCAATGGGCTGTTTTAAAGCCAATTTTGATGTTGCTATTAGGGGGTCTTTTGCAGTGGCTGCTGCAGTGATTAACAATGATATAGGGATCATCTTGGCAGTGGCTACTCATAAACTATCTTCCACTGATGTTTTGCAGGGTGAAGCTCTTGCAGCTCTTTTGGCTGTTCGTTTAGCTGCCTCTTTCAGTCTTGGATGCCTATCTTTGGAAGGTGATGCACTTTTAATGGTATTGGCTGTGAACAATCCACCTTTTTTCCATTCTTAGTCTTTTGCTAATTGTATTTCGAATATTAGTTTAGTTTTATCTTCTTTTCAAAGTTGGAGTGCTTTGAAAATCTCCCGATGTGCTAACTTTAGGGCACATGCTATAGCTAAATGGGTCGATTCCAATCATGTTTTTGGAAGCATTCCCATGGGATCCCCTATTCTCTCTTCCATTCAGATCAGGAATGGAAATGACCCTCCCTTGTAACCCATTTTCCTCATTCAATTAAAAAAGAAAAAAGAAAGAGAATAACTTCTATAAGGTCTTGACTAGGGGTGTTCAAGCGGAGCAGTTATAACCGCCTCACCAACCGCTAACAGCTTTTTTATAACCGCTAACCGCTTTGTAAAGTGGTTATTAAAAATTGCTAACTGCCTAGGGCGGTTGCAATTAGCGGTTTTAGGGGTATGAAAAAGCGGTTATAACCGCTAACCGCTTTTATTTATATATAATTATATAAATATATATTAATTAAATATTAAAAACAAAAAAACAAAACGGCGTC
The DNA here is from genome assembly GCA_006937295.1 of Carpinus fangiana. Lineage (NCBI taxonomy): Eukaryota > Viridiplantae > Streptophyta > Magnoliopsida > Fagales > Betulaceae > Carpinus > Carpinus fangiana. The sequence continues at coordinate 77,866 of VIBQ01000135.1, forward strand.
GTACCCCTTTCTCACTCGTTATATATTATTTATATTATATAAGTCTATATGATGAAACCCTATCTTGATCTCCCAAACATTCACATTTCACACAAGCCGCAGCCTCTCTCTCACTGAGTCTCATTCATTAGGTTTTATCTTAACTTTGAGTTCTCCTGGAGCCATAACCCCTCTCTCACTCGTCTCCGTCTCTGTCTCACTTTTGTCTCTCAGACTCTCACTCGTTAGGTTTTGGTTGTAGTATGTTTTTATCTTGGTTTCAGACTTTCAGTGAGTGGTTTGTAGTGTGAAATAAACCCAAAAATATGAAAAATGAAGGCCCAAAATATAAAAATAGTCCAAAAGCCCATTTTTAAAAAAAGCGATTAAAAAAACGGTTATAACCGCTTGTTAGCGGTTTGAATAACCATTAACCGCCGGTTATAATCGCTTGAACACCCCTAGTCTTGACACAAACTAAGACATGTGTGCCCTCCAATAAAAGGTTGACATATCATCTTAGAACAAGAAAAACAAATGAAAACAAAACACCCCAGATCATACCTTTCCCCTTTTTTCACTCATATAAGAAAAAACCCTCCCCCGGGGGCCGGGCCCTTCTATCACTCTTATGCGGAAATTTAGTCCAATCTCCTCATAGCAGAGGCTGCTCGCCTGCTCCGACAGGATGACCATATACAACCAATTGATTATTGTCATTCAGCCAAATTAGTTCAAATTTTCTCATACGAGTGATAGAAGGGGGAGGGTTTTTTCATAGATGAGTGATAATTAAAGGGGGAAGATATGGGTTTTTTTTTTTAGGCTGACATGTCAACGTCTCATTGGAAGGCACAAAAGGCTTAGTTTGTGACAATACCTTATAGAAATGATCTCTAAATTAAATATTAATAAAGATTACAAAATAACACCAACTCTTAAAATATAAATTAAATACTAATAAATTTAATGCCCGATTAAATTTATTAGTAGAGGAGTATTTTTAACTCTTGACAACCATTTCCATATCTTTCCATTAATGAAAGGTGGCTTATGATCAAGAATACGTAGTCTCATGAAATAGGATCTTCTCCAGTCCATTTTGAACTAGATAATATCTAGTTAATGGCTAAGATCTCTCTAAAGAGATCCTAGGGCCATAAATGAAACACATGTCCATTTAATATAAATAATAAAATATTATTTATACTTTAAAAATAATTAAAAACTAAAATAATAAAAGATTAAAAAATATTTTTAAAAAGCCAAGGGTGGTCGGCCAACCCTTAAGGGGTGGCCGGACCACCACCGTTGGCCTAGGGATGGCTTCAGCCACCCCAGATCAGCCAATCTGGGGTAGCCAAAGCCACCCATGGCCATTGGGGGTAGTCCGGCTACCCCTAAGGCCCAAACTAAAAAAAAGAAAAGAAAAATCATTGGCCGTTGAGGGTTGTCGAACCACCCCCAAGGGCCATAGGGTAGCTTCGACCACCCCAGACCGGCTGGTAGGGGAGGTCTGGCCACCCCTTATAGGCTGGCTGGCCACCCTTGGCTTTTTAAAAATATTTTTTAATCTTTCATTATTTTAATTTTTAATTATTTTTAAAGAATAAATAATATTTTATTATTTATAGAGGTAATTACTATTTGCCCCTATGAACTATAGTGCCTTGACATTTTTTCCCCATAAACTACCAACTATTGATGAGTGCCTAAAAGTGCTTATTTGAATCCCTTAATTTACATTCGTTAGGCTCTTGGTGTTGTTAATATCTAATATTTTATCTTGTTTTAGTGTTTTAGTGTGTGGTAGGTCTTTGGTGCAAAAGGTGGCTCAAAGGGGAAAAATGAAGCAAAGAAGGAGTCAAGCCCCTGGAAGTGCGTTCGATCGCACTTGGTGCGTTCGAACGCAGCACCCACGTTCGAGCGCAGGCCCAGTTAGCCCGCGTTGCCCTAGCCGGCCCTATCGTACATCGCTTCATCCTTGCGTCGTGGGCAGTTATGTGCGTTCGAACGCACATGCAGTTGAACGCAGCGCCTTCTCTCGAACGCACGCGGCACGGCAACACACCTGCGACTGAACTCACAGCACCATGAGCGAACGCACGCAGCATTGCGTTTGAACGCACCCCCTGCGTTTGAACGCACCCCTGACCTGGCAGCACACTAAAACTTTGTCTATAAATAGAAGTCGTTGTATTTCGTGAATTTCACGCTTAGGAGGCGCCTCTAGGGCCCAAAACCCTCTATTTTTCACTGTGTAATCCTCCTAAAACGTCATTTATTTATTTAATGCTTTATTTTATTTTTAATTAGTCTCTTATTCCCTTCACTATAGATTTGTTTACATTTATTCATGTTTAGTTCGTATTATTCTGTCATTTTAATTTATGTTTATTCGTTTCAATGCATTTTTGTGACAAAAGTGTGTTGATTGTTGTTTGCAATTCGTTAAACGTCGACTATCGCTGCAACCGGAGATACATCAGATGATTCGTCTTCGGACCAATATCCGTTGTGACCTCTAAACAGTGTTTACGTTGGTTAGTTCGACAAGAATTTGTAGCAACAATAGGATATGCATATGGTTTTATCGATAGACGGAATTATGAACAATGCAATAGCAAATAAAATATGCCAAGTAGCGTAATCGTTATTAAATATGAGTTAAGCATGTTTATTTGTGAATTAATTTATGGTGAGGTGGATTAGGGACTGTAGTCGCTTTTATTTCTTTATTTTATTACTTTTTAAATTAGTTTTATTTTCTGCACGCCACATGTTCGATATTGGAACTAGGTTAAGATAGGATTAGTTTAGGCACTTTAAAATTAGTTTTTAACGAAACACGATTCTCTGTGGGTTCGATACTCGCACTTGCACATCCACTGTATTACAAACAACTCATACAATTGGCGAGTACAATTAAATTTGTACGCATCAAATTTTGGTGTCGTTGCCGAGGAATCGTTGTTTTGTTTAAATTAATTTTGCTTGCTTAGATTAATTTTATTTTTCTACTAGTTATTTTTATTGTGCATTTTTTTTTTATTTCGTGCTTTTGTATAGAAAAAAAAAAATCCAAAAAAAAAAAATTATTAGATTAGTGTTTTGTTTGCTGTTTTTAGCTTCTGTTCAGTTCTGAAAAATCAGGTGCCGACAGTGCGGTCGAACGCGGCTTCTGCGTTCGAACGCACTTGAGCCTATTCCTTCGGCCGCGTACCTGCGCTCGCGATACACGCTTCTGCGTGCGAGCGCGCGCCTCTGACAGACCGAAGTGCGACGTTGCGAACGAACGCACCTCTGTTGCGTTCGAATGCATGTACACATACTGCCACATTTTTCGCTTATCTGAGTGTTTGCGATCGATCGTAGAGCCCTACGTTCGAACGCACTTCAGCTAGCTGCACAAACAGACCCGAGGCAGTGTATGTGTCCTGTTTTCTTTTTTTTTAGTTATTTTATTTAATTATTGTTTTGTCTGTTATTATTTATTTATTCTGCCTGTTTTTTTTTTTTTTTTTTTTTTTGTTAGTTTTGTTTAGTTTAATTTTATTTTTGATTATTTATTTAGTTTATTATTTTTGTTAGTTTATTTATTAGATATTTGTTTAGTTTAATTTTTTGTTAGTTTTTGTTTATTTTGTTTTATTTTTGTTGTTATTGTTTCATCTGGGATATTTTGAACTGTTTGGGTGAAGCATGAGTCTTCCGTTCAATTATTTTAATGTTTTCCCTAGCAGTAGGACGGCAAATTTTCACCCACATGAACCATATTCACACTGCTCCAGCCCTTACCATAGTATAGGTGATTGTCCGCATTGGGGGCAATTTTTCAATTTTTCACATGAGCAGTTGAACACCAGTTTCTCCAGTCCAGGGTTTGAATCAGATTCAAATTTTTATAACCTAGACTGGAGCAACTATTCTTATTTTTCGTGGCATGATCATGCTACAGAAAATTTTGCTCCCCAGGTTGACGAACTGCACCATCCTGAATATCCGCAATTCGACAACCATTTTTTTTTTCCATTCATCATCTGACTATCCTCTTGAGAAATCTTCCTTGGAAGACAGTCTTAAGGAATTTATGGTACTAGTCGGCCAACCCACCATTCCTGTATCGCATGAACCATCATTAGAAGACACACTCGAGGTGTTTAGGAAAACAGTCACCCAACCTTGTCAAGAAATCATAGATGCCACTGTGGCAAACACTAAAGCAATTGCAAGGTTGGAAGGACAGCTTGGTCATCTAGTCGCTGAATTCAATAGAATTGAGGAAGAGGAACTTCAAAGTCAGGAGATGGCAAGAGGGCAGTACATGACTGATGAGGATTGCCCCAGCGATCCTCATCATGAGAATGTCCAAGCCACCACCACACTTGTTAGTGAGGAAAGAGCTGATGATCATGAGAAGGAAAAGAAAGATGAGCAAGTTGAGTAATTTGAGCCACCGCCAAATCCTAGTCTTTCCAACGACAAGGAAGTGAGTACTGAAGCTCACTCCTTCGTCACAATCCCTCTCGAGACATATCTTGAACCTCAAGTTTCATCTTTGCAATGTCTCGAAGAGCCATCTTATGTAGAAATCTTTGAGGATTCACACTCACAAGATCACAAATCTAGGAACCGTGTTCCTAAGTGGATTCCTCGAAACAAGGACAACTACATAAGATGGCGGAACATCCCTTCAGAGGGGTATCTAGTTCTAAAGAAGAAATGATGAAAGAGATTGGTTGGACACCCATAAGAGCGGGGAAGGTGCGGTTTTCTTTCGTTTTTATTTTCCGCACTTTAATTTTTGTCATTTTCTTTTTGTTATTTTATTTTATTTTGTTTCTAACAGCAATTAACCTTTTGATGTTTGATCTTTGAGAAAAAGATTGCTGTTAGTTTTTGACAGGTGTTTTGATGTTAAGTTCGGGGGACGCTTTGGACTTTGTACATCTCGGTTCCTCATCCCATTGTAATGTATTTCTTGCTACATTGGAGACAATGTGTCATTTAAGTTTGGGGGTGTGGACAAACATTCTGTCTATCTTTTTGTTTGTTTATTTACTTGTTTTGCTTTGTTTTTGTTTGTATATATTTGTTTTTATCTGTATATAATTTTTTTTTCTTTTTGATGCTATGTTGTTGATTGGGCACAATTTACATTGTAACTGTGGATTGCATGTCATTGGTGTGTTTAACTTGTTTGAACATAGCATATCATTAGAAATCCCAATTTTTGATTCATGAGTTGGATTAGAGAGACTTCACTTGTTTGATCAATATTTCACATGCACACTAGCATTAGGGTCTGTGAGGTATGAGATTTAACTTTGAAGTGTGTGTCTTAAGATTTCTTGGTTTGCGATGGGATGATGAAAACCTTGGCTGTTAATAAAAAAAATTAAAAAAAAAAAGAAAATTAGAATAAGTCGAGTTTTTCATTGAGTAACCGGACCTCTTGCCTGGCCAAGCAATGAGTGTTCGCGTCAAAAGATGAGAAACTCCAAAAAATTGTATGGCTAGTTTAGACTCCGTAGCTCTTTTGACTTGAATAATTAAGCCCTAGGGATGTCTCTACATCTAGTGCCCTAAAGCCGTCTGGCTTGGGAGCCACTGGCCCAACACTCCTTACATAGGTCATTTAAAAGCTTAAGGGAATCAAGCATTGCACAGCCTACACAAAAAATTACATTTTTCAATTCAAGCCTTGGTTAATTTATCACATTATTTTCCTTTGAATTTTGGGATACACGTCTTTGGAGGATGATTGAAACCACATGATTTTATTGTTAGTTCACTTTACACTCTATGAAGCACGTGTTGTCTCAATTTTCCAACCTTGAGTGAAATGATGTTTGGATGCCTGGATGATGTGGTTCGTATGTGTAACATGTTAAATTTGCTAATGATGTGTGAACCATGTGTTTGTGTGAAGGGCATTGTCCGTTAATAACATAGTGCCAATAATTGTTTGTGGGTGTCATTCCTGAAAAACCATCACGAGACTTCACTCGTCCACTAAGGATGCCTAGTGGTTTAAAAGGCTTATTGCATACGCTAAATGCAATCGTTTCTCCCACGAAAGCGGATTTATGTTTCTTGTTTTTATTTGTGTTTTCATTTTTGTTTTGCTAAAGGATTAGCAAAATGTAAGTTTTGGGGTATTTGATGAGTGTCTAAAAGTACTTATTTGAACCCCTTAATTTACATTCGTTAGGCTCTTGGTGTTGTTAATATCTAATATTTTATCTTGTTTTAGTGTTTTAGTGTGTTGTAGGTCTTTGGTGCAAAAGGTGGCTCAAAGGGGAAAAATGAAGCAAAGAAGGAGTCAAGCCCTTGGAAGTGCGTTCGATCGCACTTGGTGCGTTCGAACGCAACTACGGTCGAATGCAGGACCCACGTTCGAGCGCAGGCTCAGTCAGCTCGCGTTTTCCGCGTTGCCCTAGCCGGCCCTATCGTACATCTCTTCATCCTTGCGCCGTGGGCAGTTATGTGCGTTCGACCGCACATAGTGCGTTCGAACGCACATGCGGTCGAACGCAGCGCCTTCTCTCGAACGCACGCGGCACGGCGGCACACCTGCGACTGAACGCACAGCACCATGAGCGAACGCACGCAGCATTGCGTTCGAACTCACCCCCTGCGTTCGAACGTACCCCTGACCTGGCAGCACACTAAAACTTTGTCTATAAATAGAAGTCGTTGTATTTCGTGAATTTCACGCTTGGGAGGCGCTTCTAGGGCCTAAAACCCTCTATTTTTCACTGTGTAACCCTCCTAAAACGTCATTTATTTATTTAATGATTTATTTTATTTTTAATTAGTCTCTTATTTCCTTCACTATAGATTTGTTTATATTTATTCATGTTTAGTTCGTATTATTCTGTCATTTTAATTTATGTTTATTCGTTTCAATACATTTTAGTGACAAAAGTGTGTTGATTGTTGTTTGCAATTCGTTAAACGTCGACTATCGCTACAACCGGAGATACATCGGATGATTCGTCTTCGGACTAATATCCGTTGTGACCTCTAAACAGTGTTTGCGTTGGTTAGTTCGACAAGAATTTGTAGCAACAATAGGATATGCATATGGTTTTATCCATAGACGGAATTATGAACAATGCAATAGCAAATAGAATATGCCAAGTAACGTAATCGTTATTAAATATGAGCTAAGCATGTTTATTTGTGAATTAATTTATGGTGAGGTGGATTAGGGACTGTAGTCGCTTTTAATTCTTTATTTTATTGTTTTTTAAATTAGTTTTATTTTCTGCACGCCACATATTCGATATTGGAACTAGGTTAAGATAGGATTAGTTTAGGCACTTTAAAATTAGTTTTTAACGAAACACGATTCTCCGTGGGTTCGACACTCGCACTTGCACATCCACTGTATTACAAATGACTCGTGCAATTGGCGAGTACAATTAAATTTGTACGTATCAACTATGACACTTGACCTCATCAAACTATCATCTTATGACACTTTTCCTCCTTCTGTCAGTCAAAGGGATGGTCAACAGAGAGAATTTTTTTTCCATTTTTGCCCCCACTTTAGGAGGGTATAAGTGTCATTTTAGTGATTTGAAGTGGGGGTAAAATTGGAAAAAAAAAAAAAATCTTTCTCTATTGACTGTTAGTTTTAACCATTTTGACTGATGGAAGAGGGAAAAATGTCATAAGATGGTAGTTTAATAGGATCAAGTGTCATTGTTGGTAATTCATGGAGGAAAGTGTCAACGTGCTGTAGTTTATGGGGGCAAAAAGTAATTATCCCTTATTTATATTAAAATGACATGTGTCTCATTTATGATCCTAAGATCTTTTTAGAGTGATTTTAACCATGAAATAAATATTTTCCCGTTCAAAATGGACCAGAGAGAATTCTACTCCTAGTCTCATGTAGTAGTAATTAATTGTGTTGACTATAATTAATTGTTTCTTCATTTCTAAAACCACTATTTCCACGTGGAGATCGATCTATATACTAAAAAGTACATACGTTGGGATCGAAGTTTCAGTCAAATTGGCTGTGTTTGGGAACAGTAGGTGGACTGGACTTTGTAAGTCTCAATTTTTTTTTTTGTCAAAATCAACCCCAATATTATTATTTTTTTATATAACATCAATCACTTTTTATCACTTTCCAAATAAATAAATCACTACAAAACAAAAAATTTCATTTTTTTATACAAAACATTTTTATTTTTTTCCTAACATCAATCAAATCTGCTACAGTTCCAATCTACTTCTACTATTCCCAAACACACCCATTGGGTTCCTAAGTCGGTTTGGATGTTTCTCATTTATTCGTGCCTTCGTGGAGATCATCATAACGTCTACATACATATCACCATACTCACCATAATCGGCCGAACAGAGGCTGAACAAGATTTTTGGTGTGGGGACAGACTTTTTTTGTTTTTTTTTTTTTTTTTTTTTTTTTTTAGTTAGGAATATGGAATTATATAAATTTATAAAAACACATAAATACATATAAATTTTTTATATGTGTTTGTGCGTAGGGACGGAGCTAAAAAATTTTATGAGAGGGGCCAGCAAAAAAAAAAAAAATCGGTTCTTTAGAATTTTTTTATTAAAAAAAATTATTTTTGTTGTTTTTTATGAATTAATGACTACCTAAAGGCCAAAAAAAAGTGAGCATTAGTAAGAGCAGAAAAATTGAACATTTAAAAGTAAGGGTAAAAAAAAAATAATAATTAATGGGTATAGAAAAAAAATATATTAGAATAGGGCCAAAAAAATCTATTTGATATGGTCATAAAATCTAAAAATATGGCCAAATTTTTTTTGGGACGGGGGCCAAATGATTAAAATTAAAACTAAAATTTACATTTTTTAATTTTTTAATTTTTTTTACTTATAATTTTTTTTCCCTTTTTTGTGGGGACCATGGCCCACCTCGGTCCCCCCCTCTCTCCGTCATTGTTTGTGCGTGTGTATATAAAATAAAAATATAAAAGTCTTAAATTTAATCTCATAACACTACAAACACATAATAATATAAACAATTAACAAAAGAAACTAACACATGATTTATAGAGTTCAAGAAAAATGGAACTAAAAATAAATATTGTAAACTTGAATGACGGTAGAATAATCACTTAAAAAAAAATAAAAACAGATATTTTTATCATATTTCACATTTTTTTAATAAAAAAACACAAATAAATGCAAAAGAAAAAAGGAGATGTGTGGAAGATGGCTAAAAAAAAATATAAACGGAATAACACATAATATATTAATTTTGAGGGGACAACCTAGCACATGGGTCCGCCCCTGTCAGCCAAGATTAAGGTCAATGTGTACTTCACCTAATCTACAAATGTTGGACAAAGTTATCATCAACATTATTTGGGAATCAATTTTTTAGAAAAAAAAATATTTGAAAAGTTTAGTAGAACAATTGTAGTTGTTATCATACTTATGCGTGATCATAATAACATTTATCTGGTGAGAACTACAGGCGTTTTATCTAGTCTAACTCAGCCCCACTAGAGCATCAATGAAAATCTAAGACGACTAATACTAATTATGCATATGTGAGAATTGTTCATTGTTGAGATTCGAACCAACTCCTTAGTATATGTCTTAACCATTTGAAAATTTTATTGGATCATTGAACCACAACCATTAATGGTATATTTGGATTGGTTAGAGCATTCACAAAGTTTTTTCTAAATTTCTATCTAATAAAATTACTTTTTTCTATTTTAGCCGGTCACTTTTCAAAAACACCATAGCCCGATTATTTGAATTTTTCTTTATTCTATTAAAATAATCTTTTTGTAATAATTTTTTATTAATTTCTTATAAAACAAATCGCTCTCTCTCTCTAAACATATCCATTATTTGTGGGTGTTGGGGCTTGGGTTTTCGGATAGAAAAATGCTATATATCACATTTTGTGGGGGGGCTTTTTATTAGTTCTATTAGGAATTTTTGAATAGGATTAATTCAAAATGAGTAAGCCAATTTGAAAGCTCGAATAAAAAAGAGAAGTTGCATATAGCTACTTCGCACCGATCAACGTGGAAATTCCCTCTCGACTATTAAGGTTGGTCTTGTCGCCCTCTCGACCATTAAGGTTGGTCTTGGTCCTAAAATATTGGATGAATCACCAACATGTTGGAAGAATCACAAAACATGATCAATTTGAACCGACCTTAAAGTTTTCCAAGTTTCAATCAAATGAAAATGTGTGTCATGCATGTGTGAAACTGACCCACCTCCCATATTATTGGATGTTTCACACCTCAGTCACCAAGGTACGATGATGATTGATTTATCTTTAAAAATAATTTAAAATAATTTAATAATTTATGTAAAATAATTCTTATTTTGTATACTTAATACTTAATTTTTTAAAATGATATTCTTTTTTGTTTGACAAAAAAAAGTGTTTTGTGTGTTGATTATTTGTTAATATTTTATTTTGAAAATATTAAAAAAATTAACAAAATGTTAAATACTTTTATTACCAAAAATTTCTAACAACGAAAAAAATTCATTTCCTCACAATAAAACTGTGGTTAATAAGTTTTATCCTGTCAACCGACTAAGAAATGACACCAACAAAGTGGTGTTTGAAGCAAGCCAAATATTTTCTACTTCTCTTTGGGTGTTCTTCGGCCTCTCTCAACCCTAAAAGTTAGCTCAAAATGTGAGATTAAGAAATGACAAAAACAAAGTGGTGTTTGAAGCAAGCCAAATATTTTCTACTTCTCTTATAGTTGGGTGGTCTTGGGCCTCTTTCAATCCTAAAAGATAGTTCAAGAAGTGAGACTTTATCTCATAACTTATAAAGTGACCACCAACCTATTCCACAATGGATGTGGGATAACCCCAACAATCTCCCCCTCACACATCAAGCCCTGTGTCGGAGCAACAACTACCCATTTCTCCCGTAGACTGTTGGGCCGAAACTAGCTGGTAAACCTGGGGTCTGATACCCATGTTAGGTGGTTTTGTTCCTCTCTCAACCCCAAAAGCTAGCTTAAGAGGTGAGATTTTTATTCACACTTATAAAGTGGTTACCAGCTTATTCTACAATTGATATGATAACCCCAATACCTTTTTTTTTTTTTTTTTAATTCTATTTAGATAACCCCAACACTTAAATAGTCATGAAAAGCTCTCCTTTTATTTTGTGTACTTGTTTGTAACACACAAGTTAACAATATCGTGCAATGTAGTCCATGTAACGTTCATTTTTCTTGCGAAGGAAATACTTCAAGAAAACAAGGGTAAATTGTGGAGTTAATATTCGAATTTATAATGCTAAAATATACAAAAAATATTTGATATCAACCTAATTATGGAATATACGGATGCATATATTCTGACATCCCCTTAGAGTTTTTCTTAGGAGTAAAGAATAATTTTAAACATAGGATTAGAGTTTTTCTTGTGTTATTCTAAATGTAACGTGACTTTTAAAATTATCATTAAATTTGAAATAAACATGATTGAATTTTAATCTATTAATAGTTTTAAAAATCCCGTCACATTTAAAAAAAATACAAAAAAGATTTTAGTCCTCCGCCTAACATTACTCATTCTAAATGTCGGCGTCGACCCCCCACTTCTTTGTGTCACCAAGCACACGGTTACATTTTGATGTTAATCGAATGGTGTCTCCAATCTCCATGGCTCCATGCCCATTTTTGTTTGTTGCTTAAAATAAAAAATAAAACAAAAAAAACAAAACCTTTAAAAATGTTATTTGCCTTCTAATTTTTTCATAATAATTTACATTCGGTTCAATAAATTAAAGATCTTCAGTACCATGACATTATAAGCCAATTTAACTATTATTATTTTTAAAATACAGTCGACTCATTCTTATCACTATGAAACTAATAATTGGGCTATGGGGTGTTTGGCAAACGAGTGGACCGGACCGGACCCAAAATCTCAAAAAATTTATTTCAAAATCAATCACAGCATTCTTATTTTTTGTATCACATCAATCACTTTTTATTACTACTTAAATAAAAAAAATTACTACAAAATTATTATTATTATTTTGTCACTTTTTTATGCAAAACATTCTTACTCTTTTTTTTTTTTTTTTTACATCAATCAAATCTACTAAAATTCTAGTCCTCCTCTTCAAGTCCACTCTCTTGCCAAACATAACAAGCAACCATTGTTGCACACATTTCATGCATGGAAAATAACAGTATATATATAAAACAATTATTGTATTCCACCGAATTGCCTATAAGAAGCGTAGATAATCATTTCTAGCAATATTTTTTTTCTTCAAATTACTAGTAATTTAAGTAGTATATGTCAAATCGTTCTAATTAGAAAGTCCAAAAGTTTATTTAAATAGATAAATCTCATATAAACTCGATCGCAAAAATTGGTAAACAATAAATCTGCTGAGAATCACATTAATCATTAGACCATAGACTACTGATGCAAGATCAATATCGTTTGAACGAAGGTAGAGGCCGAAATCCGTTCAAACACGCCAACCTATGATCTTTCTTACAAATTTAGAGACGGATTTGGGGGGACCAACTGGGGTCATGGTAAATTTATATTTGGTACCCCCATAAAAGAAGAACAAGGGCTGGTCCCCCGTCCCACGATCTATGCAAACAAAATTAAACCAACGAGACAAAATGATCATTTATCCAACTTGCTAGGCCACAGAATAAAAAATCGCAGTGAAAGATTAACGTTAATTAAGCCATTAATTAGGGAAAATTGCCACGATGAAAACATGGAACAAAGACAACCACGTTTTTTTTTTTTTTTTCCTCTATGACTGCGTAGAGTTCACTTTCTTCACGGTTGAGCAATCTCGAAAGTGTATGGGAAAGAGAGAGAGAGAGAGAGAGAGAGAGAGAGAGAGAAGAAAAAGAAAAAGAAAAAGTCAATCGGAAAGCTATAGTATAGTAATTATATAGTGCTTATAATTTCTTCAATTTTTACCATAAAAATAATGGACTTGTTAGCATTTTGTAAAAGAATTATAGTTACGTATAGAAGCATTTCTAGTAATGTTGTGACATCCCATATCGTTTGAGTATGAAGATAGAGATGTGCTTATTTGTATATTCACACCCTTCATAACAACAATGCATTTTAAAGTCGTAATATGCTCATGATCTCATTAGAACTCTCATTGCAAAAAACTCATTTTTTTCATGACAAGTTGTTTTTGACGTGTCAGGCTGCCTGACATGTCACTAAACAATCTAAACTTGTCATTATTGACATGTACGTGTGCAAGGTTAAAAATAGATATGGGTGTCACTAATGAGAATTTTTTGGCGTGTCACTGCTTGCCACGTCAATAAATTATCGACATGGCAAAATATGACACGTCAATAAATTATTGACGTGCCAATTTTGACATGTCACTAAAGTTTAAAAAATTATGATAATAAATAAATAAATATTTTTAAAATATATATATATTTTTCTGAAATCTTTTGTTGACGCTACAAAATATGACATGTCAATAAATTATTGGCGTGCCAATTTTGATACGTCACTAAAGTTTAAAAAATTATTAAAAAAAATTTTTATTGAATTTTTTTCAATTAACTTTTAATCTGCAGAGGCAGCAAATCTGGTCTTGAACTTGGAATCTACAACAAGAATTGTAAACAAAACCTAAAATTATTCATGTGATTAGTGAACAATTTCAAAAACCCAAACCCAGAAGCAAAAAAAAAAAAAAAAAAGAAGCAAAATAAAAATTAAAAGGGGAAACTTCACTCTGGACCCCTGAACTTTCATGCAATTTTACAAACCCCCCTGAATTTTAAAATCTCTCACTTTGGTCCCCTAAACTTTGAATTACTCTCAATTAGAACACTTCCGTTAATTTTAGCCGTTAAAAATACAAAAGACCAAAATATCCCTGATTTACGTTTTGAAAGTTGGAATTTTATAAAAGAACTTCATTCCATGAAAAACAAAAAAGGTAATGGCGATCTTATGGCTATCAAACTGGACATGGAAAAGGCGTTTGACCGTATGAAATGGAGTTTTCTCTCAAAAAAATTTTTGCCTCTTGGTTTCAGCCATTCCTGTACCCATCTTATTGAGCAGTGCCTTTCCACTGTCTCTTTCTCTGTTTTGATAGATGGTTCTCCCCATGGCAAATTTTTTCCCTCCCGTGTCCTTAGGCAAGGGGACCCCCTGTCCCCTTTCCTTTTCATTCTAGGCTCAGAGGTTCTTTCTAGACTAATCAACAGAGAGGAGGTAGCTGGTTCCCTTCATGGAATCAATGATTTTTGCTAAAGCCAAAGCAAATGAAGCTTCTTCCATCCTCAAGTGTCTTAATAAATTTGAAGAGTGGTCTGGCCAGAAAGTAAACACTTCAAAATCCTCCATTTTCCTTAGTAAAAATTGCACCCCTTCATCTGTTTCTTCCATTCTCAGCATTCTCAATCTTCGTCAAATTCCTTCAAAAGCTAGACACCTTGGTCTTCCACTTTTTTTCCACAGGAACAAGGGTGCAGCTTTTGTAGACTTGTAGCAAAAAATCCTTAGCAAAATTTTTGGTTGGAGAGCAAAGCTTTTATCTCAAGCAGCTCGTGCCACCCTCATAAAAACTATAGCTAATGCCATCCCTAGCTACTCAATGTCTCTTTTCCTCCTTCCTAAATCTTTTTGCAAAGACATTGAATCTAATCTTAGAAAATTTGAGTGGGGCTGCCCTATGGAAAAAAAGCACAACCTTATGTTACTTGGCTGGAATTCCATCAGCTCCCTAAAATCTTGGGGCGGTTTGGGCATCAGGCCTCTTGAATCCCAAAACATGTCTCTTCTTGCTAAGTTGGGTTGGAACATTCTTTCAAAGAAAAATCTCATTTGGGTCTCCATTTTGGCCTCAAAGTACTTGATTAAATTTGATTTTCTTAGCTCCAAGTCTCCCACTAATGCCTCTTGGTTATGGAAAGGTATCATAAAATGCAGGTATATAGTTGAAAAAGGTGCTTGTTGGTCTGTCTCCAAAGGTTCTAATCTAAATATCTGGAACCAGCCTTGGATTCCCACTATTGAAGGTTTCAAACCATCCCTAAACCTATCCAATCTCCCCTCCCCAAGCCTTTTAGTGGCTGACCTTATCTCTTCCTCTCCAAGAAGATGGAACCAACCCCTCATTAGATCTCTCTTTGACTCCAATTCCTCTTTAAAAATTTTGGACATACACCTCTCCCAAAGACCTTCAACAGATAGGTTGATCTAGACCCCTTCCCCCTTGGGAAATTTTACAGTTAAATCTGCTTTTGAAGTGAATAGCCCTCTCCCTTTCCCTTCCCCTCTTTCCTTTGCTGAATGGAATGACCTATGGAGCCTCAAAATTCAACATAAGCTTAAGCACTTTTTGTGGAAAATCACTTGGAATATTCTTCCCTTGAGATATAACATTTTTAGATTTTCTCCTCTGATTTCTCAGGATAAAAAATGTTGTGCTCTCTGCCAAGGTCCAGAAGAAAGCATTAATCATATTTTCCTTTCATGCCCTTTTGCTAGGGCCATTTGGATGAACACAACCTGGCCTCTAAACACTTACAGCTTTGCCTCTCTTCCAATAGCATGCTGAACTAAGGCCCTGCTCAAGCCCAACTCCTTTCTAGGCATTCCAAGAAGAGCTGTCTTCGATTTTCAACTAAATGCCCTAATCACAATGGACAACATCTGGCTGGCTAGAAACAAATTAGTGCACAAAGGCACCAAGTTGGATCCAAAATCTGTCCTGAAGCTCATAAATAACTCTGTCTCCCACCACCTTGCAGCCTGAAAATCAAATGTTGTTTGTGCGGATGATTGGTGTCCCCCTCCTATAGGACATCTAAAAGCAAATTTTGATGTGGCTATTCGTCCTCATTTTGTAGTTGTTGCCGCCATTCTCAGAGACCACAATGGTGAGATTCTTGCTGCCTGCTCCCAGATGCTTCCCTATATGGACTCAAATCAAGGTGAGGCAAAAGCTGCTCTCCTAGCAATGCAACTTGCCTTTAATTTTGGTCATCTCCCTCTTATCCTTGAAGGAGATTCATTGGTCACCATCCTTGCCATAAAACTCCCCTCACCTAGCCATGATTGGGCCTCTGCCCAAGCTCTTGCAGATATCAAACAGTAGCTCCAACTCTTCCCAAGCTGGACAGCATTGAAGTCATCCCGATGTGCAAATTTCTACGCACACCACATTGCCAAATGGGCCGCTTCGAACCAAGTGTTTGTAAGCATTCCCACTCATTCTCTCATTTTATGTTCTTTGCATTTTAGGAGTGGGAAAGACCCTTGTAATCCCCTTTCCCTTTATTGTTAAAAAAATAAAATAAAATAAAATAAAATAAAACCTTAAGAAATACAAGTCAATATTTCAATAATTTCTACTTTTGACTTGAATTTCATTAAGTCTCAAATACAAATCTTCTCTAACGTCTTCTCTAACACCTTGAAGGACAATTACAAGTTACAAACAACAATCAAGTTCAAGCACCTCTTGAACTTAAAAATCAAAACTGGCTTAGTCATCATATCCACTAAATTTTTCTCAAAGACAATTTGCTTCAATGCGATATTTCCTCGTGTCATAACCAAATCACCAGCATAATCTGGATCGACATACACAACGACACTGGAACCGATACCATTGCCTGTATCAAAGACTGAGCCAACACCTATACCACCTTGTAAATAACATAATATCAATTTCATGGCCTGCCAGTGAACCTTTCCAGGACTAACAAACATTGACTACATGTAAAACATCTGGACAAAAGACAAATGCGCACCATAACATACATGATGCTCCCAAACGCACTAGAGTAAGGTACATGAGACATGAAATGTTCTTCCTCCTCATTTTACTGTGCTAACACTGTTGATAGTCTAAAAGTTATCTAAAGAAGACACATCAATTGAATATGTCATTTTACTGCCCCGAAGAAAGTAAAAGCCATCAACCTTGTTACCTTGCATCACAACCAATGAACCTTTCTTAACCCGAATGACTCCATCTTCACCGGAATACTCATATCCAAGGGAGTCCATAGTGCCCAATGAAATAAGATTTTTCTTCAAATCTGGTACGTGTTGAACATTCTTCAAAATTCGGACATTCCCGTCATGCATCCCTATTCTGACTACACCAAAACCAGCAATCTTGCAAGTGACATTGTTCCCCATCAAGATTGAACTACCATTGCTTGGCTCATAATTAATAAACCAATTTATTCATCTTTTTCCTTTAAACCTTGGACAGACTCTATTATTTTTAAAAGAATTCTTAGATCTTTGATAGACTCAAGATCTAGAATTAGTTATCCGGTATTTTATTTTATTTTTTTCGCTACATCCCACCAAGTCGGGTTGCATCAAGAGCACACTTCATACAAACTGGTGAGGCACTGATGATTATATATATATACAGGGCCGGCTCAATGTATTTTGGGGCCTTAGGCGAAACTTTGAAATTGGGCCCCTTTTTTTTTTTTTTTTTTTGTGAAAGTAACATAAAAATATTTTAAGTCAATTTTTTTTTTTTAAAGTAAAAAAATATATATTATATTTTTATTTAAAATTTATTCTTATCGCTTTTTGAGATACAAAATTTTTGATTAAGTTTTTATATTCAAGATTTTCTAAAATCTTTTTTTCAATTGATAATATGACTAATCCATTTAATCTCTCTTGTGACCTTGTTGATTTTAGGTAGGATTTTATCAATTTTAATTTTGAAAAAATTCTTTCTGTAAAAGCAACTGTAACAGTTATTGTCAATAAAATTCTATAAGCGATACATGCATTTGAAAAAGAATCAAGTCTTTTTATATAATTTAATATGTCAATTGGAGCACTTTTCTCTATTTGTAAAATTAACTCACATGTTTATATATTGAGAAAATTGCTAATATTATTGATGGCAAAAACTTATAATTCCAATACAATTTATCCAAATTTATAGTAGCGATACCCTAAAGTTATGAAATAAAGGTAATTAAATCATCCTAAAACACAAGAAAAGGTGTTGCACAGACACCAAGTAAACATATTAATTGGAAAAATCATACTTAATTAGTCTTTAGGTTTTTACTTTTTATTTTTTTATATCTTATTTGAATCTAGTCTTTGATGTTATAATTTAAAGAATATAGTCCTTACATGTTTTACCCAAATTTTAAATAAGAGCACTATTTATCATTTTTTTCGTCAAAATTAATTGTTTGTCATATGCCATGTGTGTCTCAATTGACACGCCAATGTCCATTTTAGCACATAATATCAATGCTTTATCAAAAGAGTAAGAAAAAAAAAAAAAAAATTCATTTCTTTGTCATCCTAGTCTTCTGAATTTGTAGCATTAGAGAGAAAACCACTAACTTTGATCGATGCTGACATGCATGGACCTTGACATTAACATTGATATTGGATGATCATGATGACATGAACCCTATCATGTCAAATGAGACACAAGTGACAATGTGAAACTTAGGTAAAACCTATGAATCTTATTTTTGAAATTGAAAACATAAGAACTAAATAAAAAAATTAAAAAAAAAAACAAAAAAAAAAACTTATTAGTAGCTAAATATGATATTTTCTTAAATTAAATACTGAAGTTTAATGCATATGCTTACTACATTAATATATGGAAAAGCTTATTGATAATAATATCAGCTCCTCAGGGACATAGAGATCGATGACTTGTAGCGCGCTCAATCGATCATTACGTTAAATACTTCCTAGCAACCTCTGTCGTTGTTGTTGGCGGCCAAGAAGATACGTAAAAGTTAAGACAAGATTAGAAAAGAAAAGGTGTTGCTTCTCAGAACGTCGGTTTCTCAGAATCAAGGAAATCAAGGAAAAAACAAAAACGGGTTGCATGTGTAAAACCTGAAAGAGAATCAGAAGCCTAGTTTTCTTATCTTCAATTGTTGGTAATCTTTGAAGTCCAACCCTTTATAAAAGCAGAGAAGGCCTAATCAAGCGGTAACACATTTCTCTTTCAGAAAAACTAAGATATACGTACATTTCTCTCTCTTCCAAACACATTTCTCTAGCTTTCACCCTCCTCTCCCTAAAAGCCATGGAACCACCAAAACTTAGTTATGAACAAGAATGGGTTATACAGATAAGTCGAGCCCTAGAAGAAGATCACCTACAAGACAACGATGATGAAGGCCTTCCCGTGAGCATCTTCAGCATACCCAAAACCCTAATATCTCTCAAACCAGACGCATACATTCCACAGCTAGTAGCCCTTGGTCCATACCATCACCGGCGGCTTGAACTTTTTGAGATGGAGCACTTCAAGCTCACTTCAGCTAAGAAAGTGCAAAAGAAGTGCCTCCAACACATCAAATTCAAAGACTTGGTCAACCATATTGCCCAAAGCGATAGCATTGTTCGCTCTTGCTACCTCCGCTTCTTGGAGTTCGACCAGGAAACACTCGCGTGGATATTCGCCATCAATGCTTCCTTCTTGTCGGAGTATCTCCAAACCTACTCTTCCGAAACGGAACAAGGCTCGCTTACGCGAATCTCTTCTAAGATGGCACATTTGATCGACTGTACAAGGAGGAAAACCGCACACCGCGCGATCCTCAGGGATGTTATTAAGCTCGAAAACCAAATCCCTCTCTTTTTGCTAAGAGAAGTCCACAGTTTTTATCAGCGCGAAGATCATGACGAAGCACTAGCCACAATGCTAATGGGTTTCTGCAAAGATCTATCGCCCATCAAGTACACTAATTACCAACATTTTAGAGAAGAATGCTTCGGGAGAGCTCATTTGCTAGAACTACTATACTACATGGTTGCGCCAAAACCACAACCCGTAGCTGATCATTGTGAGCAGGAGAAGCCTAACGAGGATAAAGAGATTGGCTGGTTTAGAAAAGCCTTGAAATCATTCTTGACAGCACTATTTTACATTAAGTTGGCGCTGCTCCGCCTTCTCAGCAAAATTTACAAGTCAAAAGCAGTCACGTTTTTAGCTACACTGCCATTTAAAATCATCTTCTATGTTTTTCATCTTAGAAACAAAGGTGATATAAACAATTTCATATATATCATCGGCAGGAAGCGTGGCCGAAGAGGTGGAAAGTGCATCTCATCAGATGGAAGTCGAATTAAGTCCTTTGGTCGAAGAGATTCCAATCCCAAGCGTGACACAGCTTCATAAAATTGGCGTCAACTTTCGTCCAACAAAGCGTGGCTTGGGCTCTATATATTTCAACAAGAATTCTGGTATATTTTACCTTCCGGTTATTCATTTGGATGATAACTCGGAAGTTGTGCTAAGGAACCTCGTGGCCTATGAGGCTTGTATTGCACCGGAGGTGATGATTTTTACACGTTACACAGAATTGATGAACAGAATAATTGATACTGAGGAAGATGTGAGAATTCTTCGAGAAGCGGGGATCATCTTGAACCGCCTCAAAAGCGATGAAGAAGTTGCAACGCTCTGGAATGGCATGACGAAGTCTGTGAAGGTAACAAAAGTTCCAATTCTTGACAAGGCCATTGAAGGTGCAAATACTTATTATTCGAAGAGTTGGAAGGCTAGGATGAATGTGATCATGAAGAAATATATCGTTGGTTCATGGCCATGCCTTACGTTTTTTGCTGCTAACATTATGATATTGCTGTCAACTCTGGAGACTGCTTGTTCTATGTACAATTGCTCCAAATGGGTGAAGGTTCCATGAATGTTTTCTCTTTCTGTTGTTGTGTGGTGTCAAAGATTTGTATGTGCATTTGATTGCATTCTTTAATAAGAATTCTTTGTCTTGTTGTATTGTTTGGTATGGAAGTTTTTAACTTCATGATTATGTTTTAGACTCCAAGTTGTTGTTAATCAGATTATCAAACAAGTCACCACAGTTAATAATAATATCACCACATCCAAATTAAGTATAAAATAAAATAGACACAAGGATTTACTAGGGCTCAGACTATCATCGTTTTGTTGTTAATCAGATTATCATCGTTTTCTTCTTCGATCTAGGGCTCGACTTATCTGTATAACCCATTCTTGGTCATCAAAACTAGGTTTCGATGGTTCCATGGCTTTTAAGTCTTCTGACATATATATATATATATCTAGTCGCGCGCGGTTTAGGGAGAGAGAAGTAGTACTAGTGCTTCTATCCAAGCCTTCTCCAGTTCTCTACTGTCTACTGTACGGGTACTGAAGGCACTCTTTTAGAATGGATTGGACACAAACAATTTTAAGATAGGAAGAGGGATCAACGTGAAAAATCCGTACAACATTTTGGTCGTCGATGACGATGAACGACAAACGTCAAGACATGCATGTCTGACTAATTTTTTTCTTGGTCATATATAATCTGTGTGTTTTTTGATGGAGACCATACAAGATGTACTCGGGGCCCACGACACAATAATATTCCTTCATTAGTAACGAAAGCACAAGATCGAACAGTTAATTCTGTCGTTCACTGCTACACACCTCAGCCACACGAAGGTGGAATTTTGAAAAGTTGTAGAGTAAAATTCGATCCTAATCATACACTTCCTAATTGTAGGTTCAATTCACACCTCACGATAAACATGACAATCCCATGTACGGTAAAGCTGACTGGATGCACGGTCATCCTGACGTTTGTTCGTTAGTATATCTACTTAAGCATTTGAAACACGTTATTAGTAAGTTTAAACTTTGTATATATATAACCAATTCACTTCTAATTTTAATTAAATATTTTACTTGTTAAACTCTACTTACTAGAATAATACTATACACACTCTCACTTCTCTACACCAATTTTATTATATCCAACGATAGTTTTAAAAGTCACTAATGATTGTAAAAAAATTAGAGCAATATAGTGGAATGCATGTAGCATTACTCTGTTAAGGGGATGTTTGAACCCACACCTCACATGTGAAAGGAAGTGTTAAAATATAAATTAAATGATTAAATTTATTATTTTCTATCAACTTAATCTTTTAGAGCAAGTAGTGCTTTAATTTAATGCTCTATTTACCTAATAGTTCTTATAAATTGACTTGTTTTTCGCATTTTTTTTCTTCCCTTTTTCTCCGTTTGAATAGGGGAAAAAAATGTATCATATTAAAAAAAAATGTTATATTCTACAATTTTTTCTTCTTTTTTTTTAAA
>VIBQ01000136.1:0-100000 GCA_006937295.1 Carpinus fangiana
CACGATATTGAGCTGAGCCACCCCACTGCCTGCCGCTAAGTCCTGGAGATAACCTTGCCTACTATTACAGACCTTGTCATTCGCCTGGTGAGTAGCTTCGTTATTATTCACTGCTTTCACTTTAAGAGCTCTGCCTCCACCGACGTGTGGGCGACTTTGTGGGTCTGCGAGGGCAATCCGGCGACACGATGCTGGTGACGTGAGGTCGCCGATTTCGGCTCCGTGGGGCAGACACCGTCTTCACCAGATGACCGTTGCTGAGCTTGCCCTGTTCGTCAACAAGGCAGGCCAGTATGTCGGATAAGTCGTTTAATATTGTCGTCTTTGGCGGTCAGTATTTGCTAGGTCTGATCCTCACTGCATCCACGCTAATGAATTACCAGGTGACCACTGTGGCCCTGAAGTGTGTTGTCCCCCGCTCCATCCATCTCTGGCAATTCTGACTGCTTACTCCAGGTCGCCAAAGAAGGGATAAAAGTATGTCGCATTCACCGCAGTCGCGGGTGATACTTGCTAATATTGGCAACAGATCCTCAAGGCCATTGAGCAGAAACGAGGCATCAAGTTCAATCTTCAAGATCACCTTCTCGGCGGCGTAAGTCCATCACCCTCAAAAATGACCCGCACAGATCTGACACGAAACACCAGGCATCAATAGATGCAACCGGCTCTCCCCTCACAGACGAAGCCCTTGAAGCGGCAAAGAATGCAGACGCCATCATTCTCGGCGCTGTCGGCGGTCCTGTACGTTTTAACACTCTCCACACACGTTTCCCGTCGCTGACCACAAGCACCGACAGAAATGGGGCACTGGCGCCGTCCGCCCCGAACAGGGAATCCTCAAGCTGCGCAAGGAACTCGGTACCTTTGGCAACTTGCGCCCATGCTTCTTCGCCGCACCCTCGCTCGTAGCAGCCTCGCCTCTCAAGGAGAGCGTCTGCCGTGACGTCGACTTTACAATCATCCGCGAGCTGACCGGCGGCATCTACTTCGGCGACCGCACGGAGGACGACGGCTCCGGCTACGCAATGGACACCGAGCCCTACTCGCGTGCCGAGATCGAGCGTGTGACACGGCTGGCGGCGTTCATGGCGCTGGCAGAAGACCCGCCGCTACCGGTGTGGAGTCTCGACAAGGCCAACGTGCTCGCCACGAGCCGCCTGTGGCGCAAGGTGGTGACTGAAGTCATGGAGAAGGAGTTTCCGCAGCTGAAGCTGGGTCACCACCTGATCGACAGTGCTGCGATGCTCATGGTGAAGAACCCGCGCGCCCTCAACGGCGTCGTCGTCACGAGCAACCTCTTTGGCGACATCATCAGCGACGAGGCCTCTGTTATCCCGGGTTCTCTGGGTCTGCTGCCCTCGGCCTCGCTGAGTGGCATCCCAGATGGCAAGGGTAGGTGCAATGGCATCTACGAGCCTATCCACGGCAGTGCACCCGATATCGCCGGCAAGGGCATTGTGAATCCTGTTGCCATGATTCTGAGCATAAGCATGCTGCTCAAGTACTCACTGAACTTGCCCGACCTGGCGAAGCTGGTGGACGAGGCCACAAAGAACGTTATTGAAAGCGGTGTTAAGACAGGCGACATCGGCGGCACTGCAAAGACCGTCGAAGTTGGCGATGCCGTCGTGAAAGAGTTGGAGAGGCTGTTGTAGAATAGACTCATGAATATATATCTGAAGCAAGCGACCACTCTGCTGTTCCTGGGTATCCCTTTCAAGTGATCTTGTGCTTAACATTCCCTAGCAAACGCCTCTTTTATGCATCATACTCGTGTCATTTGAGTCAGCTACACTTCGTGGATCACCTCAACGTGGTATCCAAGAAGGCCGGGCGCCTCAACCCCACCGTCGCGGTCTGCTGACGTGGCGCTACTTCAGTCAGCCCAAGGGCATCTTCGTCTCCATCTCCATTGCGATACCCATCACCCTCTCGCGCAGGATTGCGCTTCTTGTTGTTCTTCGCCCCGTCTCGCGCAAAGATCTGCAGCCCGCGCAGATGCGTATCCTTGCCGTTCTGATGATTCTCGAGAATGCGCAGCTGCACCAAGAAGCAGCGTAGCGTCGGCCCCATGCCGATCCGGCGCCGCGCGCGCTCGCGCTCACGGTTGCGCAGCTCCACCTCGCCCATGCCGGCAGTATCCTCGTCGCTGTCGACGCCGTCGGCTCCGTCTATATCGACGTCTGCCAGACCCTCGTCCTCGGCCGTCGGCCCGCCGGCGCTGCTCAGGTCGATGTCGATCCAGCCCTTGGGCCGGCGCAGGTCCATCTCCCGCACGACCTGCAAGTCATGGTGGCCTGTGCCGGCAAGGAAAGCCATCTTGGTAGGGGTGTAGCTCTCGTCGAGGACAAAGTCCAGGTAGATGCGCATATGGGCGATGGAGACGAGCTTGAAGAAGTGGATGTTGAGCGTGTGCGGCTGAGGGCCGTCTGACTGCCAATAGTAGGCCGGGGACGGATGGCGCAAGGCAGCAACGCCGCAGCCGGGTTTGTGCGAAGAGACGGTCCAGGAGGCGAGCGAGGAGATCTCGCGGAGGTGGGGTAGGGACGGTGGGAGGGTGGTGTCTTGCTACGGGTTAGTTCAGTGCTGGCTTGAGCAGGCAAGCAGGCGCATACCGATGCTGTCATCGTCGCCTGACGAGTAGTTTGCCTCTTCGTCCTGCGCCTCTTCGTCCCGGGCAGCCGCCTCAGCCCGGGCGTACTCGCGAAGAGCTAACAGCTCATCTTCATCCATGTGGTGGTTGTGTAAACAGGCAAGAGCATAGGGCTGGGGAAAACGCGTTACATTTCCGCGTGGATGACGAAAGGCTTGGCACGGGAGATGTCCCGCGCTGCTGACACAATGCTTTGGCATTGGCGCCAATGGGCAATGGTGAGCCATTGGTATATCAAATAGAGGCGGCGTCGCCCATAATCAGGGCATATCGAAGCGGAATCTGGCGCACAGATGATCAATTGATGCCATCGAGACTGTTCGTGACTCTTCTCTCCCTGACCGTGCTTGTCTTCTCCGTCGTTTACAGCGGGGTATATATACCAGGACTCCGTTCAGCTGCCAGTATTTGGAGCAATAAAAAAAGCAACTTGACAGCCAAACTTAACAGCAATACATCTATGAGCATCAAACGTACCATGAGCAAACTAAACCACGCAAAGATCACGCCATACCGTTCTGGTCAACGGGGTGCTGCCAACCATGGCTGGCTCGATACAAAGCACACATTCAACTTTGCCTCTTACCACTCTGGCCCGGACAGCTTCGGCTCTCTGCGCGTGCTCAACGAAGACAGGGTTGCGCCCAACTCTGGTTTCCCCACGCATCCTCACCGCGACTTTGAGATCTTCAGCTACATCCTCTCTGGCGAGCTGACCCACCGCGACTCGATGCTGAAGAAGGGTGCAGAGGGCAAAGGCGGCAAGGACGACTTTTACCGCATGCACCGCGGTGACGTGCAGTTCACGACTGGCGGCCGTGGCATCGCTCACTCGGAGCAGAATGAGGACAGGTACGTGCCGCTCTTGAAAACCTACCATGATAACACAATGCTGACTTTTGCGATAGCAACAACTGGGTCCACTTTCTCCAAATCTGGGCCGTGCCGTGGGCGCGGGGTCTGACCCCACGCTACCATACTCAGACTTTTGACGAAGAGGCCAAGCGCCAGGCGTTTGTCAAGATCTTGTCTCCACTCAAGGCAGGCCCAGGAGCATCAGAGGAGCAAGAAACACAGGCCGCGCCGGCTATTCCAAACACAATCCCGATTCACGCCGATTTCGTCATGGGTGCCGGGCTCTTGGGCGTGGACAAGCGCTTCAAGTGGACCGTAGGCGGCGCAGACGAGGGAGACGTGACAACGAAAAAGCAGGGGCGAAGGGTCTACGTCCACGTTCCAATGACCAAGGGTGGGAACGCCAAGGTCAGACTGGACGGCAGAGAATCCGCGGTCCTCGGCGAGGGGGACGGAGCCTTTGTCGAGAATGTCAATGCCGGTGACATTTTGGGCGTTGAGAGTGTGGGCGAGGCCGAGGCTGAAGTTGTCATCCTAGATTCGGATTGAGAAACCCCGCGCTTCCCAATGCAGGTACGGAGTGACCGGAGCAATGCAGGTCAGCGGGGATGTAAAAGTGACCATATGTAGAGCAACAGGGATTAAAAGGAAATGCAGAAATTTCGTTGGTAAACAGAGTCCGTCACAACGAAGAAATGTACATGTACATACGCTCCATGGTTGAGCCGGTGCAACGCTACGGAGAGTTGCGGCAGCGGGACGGCAGCGGCGACCATGTGGGCAGGCATATCCATCAAGCGCTCGCACCATCTCAATCGTGAAACTATCCGGCACGCCGCCTCCCTGCACTCGTCGGCAAACGTCTGCAGCACGTAAAAAACACAGAGCACTACTGCGGTAGGTTGTGCATGTGAGCGAAGCTCAGGCTTGCAGGCGGGCCGGGATGGGATGAACGTATCACATCCAGGAGCATTGATCTCGATGTGGCAGTGGAACGCCCACAGTCCTAGCCCCTGAGGCGTCAAGACCAGAGCGCGCGGCGAATCGCTGCTGACACACTCTCCTGCCCTTCTCGCTAGTGTAGCCCGTGACAGGCCCATCCGCGACATACTCGCAAGGCGATTGCGATGCCACTTCAGAGCGAGGGAGACTTTCACGCGGATATGCAGGTCCCGGGAAAGAGGGACAACCCGTTTGGATAGTTTGGCACTTGTCCGGCTCTGCTTCCAACATCCGTAGCCTTCCTGCGGGTGATGCACATCGCGATACGGGCTCGAACACAAGCGATTTGCAGCACTAAAGGTCAGCTGGGAAACGGCGTACCTCAATTGCTGGGACCGCGCTTGCACACAAGAGGACAAGGATTTGAGGGACAAGGCCCCGGCCCTCCCAGCATTAATCTTCCAGTAATCTCGCCCTCCTCCGGCCAAGCCAAGTCGAGGCTAGCGCTCACGGATGCCGGGACAGTTACATGGATTGCATGGCAATCGTTGCTTCAGGCAGCAAGGCTCGGCCCTCTTGACCACAGCTACCCGCCGCCCCGGGGCGTGCTCTGCTCTGCGACGATACTGCTTCGAGGATAGCTCAGCAGCACGTTGCTATGAGCCCTTGGCTTGTGGCTGGCTTGTCGGCTGTGATCCCCCGCGATGGTCCAGGCAGCGTACTTGAATCACGCGTGCTGCCACTTGCCTTGTAGCAACGTGCCATTGACCACCTTCACGGCCACGACTGCCATCCTTTTTTGTTCTTCTTCATTCTCTTCTTCTTCTCTTACGCCCATCGCTCATTCTTGCACCTCCTCAGCCCTGGCGGCCTCCATACAGGTTCGACTACGCCGCTCACGGAGCGTAGCCTCGTCATGAACCCATATGTTGCTGGCATCGTCTTTTTCCTTGTCTTACAATGGGTCGCAGCACTTCTCCGTGTCTTCGTTCGTGTCTTCATGGTCAAACGCTTTGGCTGGGATGACGCGGCGATGTTGATGACTCTGGTACGCCTAGCGCAGTCGTTGTTTGGCACGAATGCTGACCCGCGTGCTAGCTATTATCCTCGTCCTATTGCTCCTTGAGCCTTGCCGTCGCGGCCACGACTGGTTTGCGCTCCGTCCCAGACATTCTCAAAATCAATCCGTCCGCACTATATCCTGCAATGCGAATGACACTGGCCTTGATGCTCAGCTATATTTGGGCCTCGGTGTTTCTGAAAATTGCCCTAGCACTGCTCCTTCTCCGCATCCTTGTTGCAACATGGCAAAGGGTCATTATTCACGTCACGATGGGCGTGTCGATTGCATACGGCATCTTCTACTTCCTTTTCGTCCTGCTTCAATGCGGACCTCCAGCAGACTTTCCAGACAGGATCCTTCTTGGTCAGTGTCTCAGCGCCACGGCCATCGACGGGACATCGATCGCGCATGCTGCTTGGAACGCTCTTGCAGATCTCATATATTTGTGTTTGCCGATAGCCCTGCTGTGGAAGGCAGATCTGGGCAAGCGAGCAAAAGTTTCCGTGGGCTGCATTCTTGGCGTTGGATCATTGTGAGTGAAGTCCTTCAAACCTCCTGCGATGTGGCCCTCAAGGCTCCTGTACTAACAGCATCTCCCAGCGGCGGAATCTGCACAGTAGTCCGGATCGCATACATTCATACCTTAACGCGGCCAACCTTGACTTACTTCCAGACTTCGAAGCTCATCGCCTTGATGTCGGCCGCAGAACTATCCATTGGCCTGACTTGCATATGCCTGTCAACTTATAAGCCCCTTGTGAGGTTCTTCTTCCCACGAGACGAGTACTATTATTACGGCGATAGTACTGATCGCAGGAGCCAATCAAGCGGTGGTGGACAGGAAATGGCTCAGATGCATGCCAGTCCTGAAGATTGGCAGGCGAGACGTGTTCTCGACCGAGAGAACGGTGAGAGCTTTGGCACGCTCGACTCTCAGGACCATGAAAGGTGGAAGAGCGTCAAGTCTGAGCATAAGGAAGTGTCTCCTGCGTATTCACAGCCCGGCTCGCCCGGCTCGCCCGGAAGGCCAGCGAGGGAAGCGCAGCATGTATAACATCTGTATAAAATAATGACTGTAACGAATCCAAAAGAGCACATCAAGGAATGTCTCCTTTCAATGACAAAGCTTAAACTCTGAGGGGTGATTGCAAGCCTATGAGGCGGCGCCAAGATACGCGGATAATGATGCACATGCGCGTCAGTGGCACGCGCGGCACCGAGTGAGGGGCACTGGCTTTGTCTCTTATCCTTCACCTTTGTTTGACAGCGCAAACGCTTCTTCACATTTCCAACCATGAGTGGTATTCTAAAAGGCGGCTGGCATCCCAAAGGCAAGGGGGAAGGAGGAAAGGAGAGCTGGCGCAGCGACTTCAGAGTGAGCCCAGCATACCAGGAATGACGACACAATACTCACCTGATTTCTGCAGGGCGTTAATCAGATTGCCAAATTAGCAGGCCGCGGCAAGGAGGATCCGTTGTCTAATAATGGGAGTATGCAATCGGGTCTGAGTCACTCTTCTGCGCCCCTCTCGACGCTCAAAGATCCCGCTTCTTTTGGCCCTCCACCCAAACATGTCGGTGCCCACGGACCCCAAGCCGCCGCACAGTCTTCTCCTGCACCTACCCCCGCTCGCTCATACTCGCGTCCCACTGCTTCATCGCAGGCTCCGGTATCACAAGAGCCTCAATGGCAAGCCCCAGTTGCACACACACAGTCTCCTCAACAGACTGGAGTCACCGCGAGATCTGTTCCTGCGTCGAGACCGGCACCACCACCTCGGCCGTCATTACCGCCCAGACAGAACTCGCGACCTGACGTGTACTCACCAGACCCGCCGCCCAGCTACAATGCTGCTGTGACTCAACCCGGGGAGAAGGAAGGGTATGTGAACCAGGCCGCAGTCAGCAGACTCGGGCAAGCTGGAGTCAACGTGTCAGCATTTGGTGTTGGTGGACAATCAACAGGCCAAGGATCTGTGGCGCCACAAGGGCATGGGGGCCAGATGAACGAACTTCAGTCTCGTTTCTCCCGGATGAAGACTTCAGCTTCACCTGCAGATGATGCAGCACCAGCGTCGGGAACGTCGTGGGCACAGAAACAAGCAGCAGCTCGCACAGCTTCAAAGTTCCAAAAGGACCCGTCCTCAGTATCACTATCCGACGCGAGAGACGCAGCTTCCACGGCAAACAACTTTCGACAACGGCATGGCGAGCAGGTTGCGAGCGGCTGGAAGACAGCCAACAGCCTGAACCAAAGGTACGGTGTCTCCGATCGATTAGCAGGTGCACAGCCTTCACAAGCACCGGCCGAGCTGGCCGCCCCGCCAGGACCAGCAAGTGCTGCTGGGAAGAAGCCTCCGCCGCCACCACCGAAAAAGAAGGAACTCCAGACAGGACAGCCCGAGGGTGACGCAGGGCCACCACCGCCAGTCCCAACGTCTAGCAAGCCTCGCTTCTAAGCAAGTGAACTCGTCCGCGCGAGACATCGGGGCCCTTGTGTTAGAACTTGGGCATGAATATGTACCATTATCATGACATCCAATCGAGTCGTAAGCTTATCGTTATGCACCTCCGGAACTTGAAATGCCGCGATCCATGTGCGCAGCTATGCAGAGCGTTCTCCGCACAACGACACCCGCTATGGCTGTGTAGAGCCCCTCGTCTCCGCAGAGATTCTTATCCTCGTGGAGAAGACGCAATAAAGTTTTTGTGATCTGCTTCGGAAGGTGATATTGATGATCGGCATTGGGCCGTTGTGGCCCCCCCTTTATTTAGGCCGAAACGGCGTGGCGCATAACGCTGCCCACTCCACCCCTTGTCTGCCATGCTTCACTCCTGGCGGCGGGAGCACGCCGAACGTCGCCAGGTTCCGTGCAGCACGTCGACGCACCGCCGGATCGATGAGGCTCACATCCGGACGGGTCGCACAGCACAAGAGCGCCGCGTGGTGCGTGCTTGTCTGCACTCCGAATGGCACCGCAGCGACCCTTTCCGTCGAGCATAGGCCGTAGCACGTGTGATGGAACCCGAACGCGGCTCCAGGAGCTGCCAATTGAATGTCCGCGCCCACTGGCGCTAACACGAGAACCTGGCCAAGTACCTGCAACCGATATCGTCGGTGAGAATGCCGCCTTCTCTTTCTCGTTCAGCTTGGGCCGGCATGTCAGCCGCTTCATGGGCGTCGCTGTTCGGGCTCTTGTGGGGTGCCAACGCGTCCGGAGACCAACATCATTGGTCTCCGGAAGGAACCCACTCGCGACGTTCGTCAGATCGGATGTGACATGTGCTGTATAGCCGCTGGTTTGCGCCGCCGGGCTCGTCGCGGCCTCGGATGAGCTATCCTACTCGATTGCCCCCTCAGCTGTTTCAGACGCTCCATTTAGCCTTTGATGCCAGCCCCGTTCGTTCTTCATATCACCCTCGGTTGCGCTAAGCTCTTGCCACCCTGTGCCCAATTGAAATTGGCTAGTTGCTCCGTCGCCTGTCATCCAAGAATACGTCTGATATCCCTTGCCGCTTTTTATATTGCCTCGTTTGCGCTTGGATCTCTGGTGTCGTTTGCATAGGCCGTCTCTGGTCCATGTCCTGGGGCGCACTGTTTTGTGTGTTGAACGTTGGTATTAGACGCAGGAGCTTTGCAGGGAACGTTGCGGCTGACCGTTTGTCTTGAGCCGCCGATTCAAGGCCGTAGAGTCTTCTTTCTGCCCAACTTTGGCAAGGCGCAATAGAAGTATGACTCCGATTGGGCTCTCCTTACCACATGTTGCAGTCTGCCCAGCTGAATTGTCTTTGAGTCCTCAATGCACTCTTAACGCCACTGATGTTTCGTCCGAAGCTCATCACGTAGCTGTTGCTGTTTGACTTGGTCCGGCATGGACGACGATGCACTCAAGAAGCGTAGAAGGTTGAGTAGCTTGGAAGAATGGCCTCCTTTCTCAACAAGCAATCAGATCACCTCACTTGCGCCCTCTGCTCTATCAATTTCAGATCCATTTCATCAACAGCCGTTCAGTGGACCCTCTGCTGGCCAGACTCCACTTCATCAGGCACCTTATACTTCTCTCAGTTCAGAATATTCTCTTTCGGATTCGCGCCGGTGGCAGCCACAATTTCCTGCTTCTTATCATCCTCCTTCAGATCTTCTGATGCCAGCTGAATACCAAGGTAACCATGCACATGGCCGTTTTTTGTTCCACATAGCTGACACGGCATGCCTGTCTCAGAAATGGGTATGTATGCGAGGCAACCCTCGTACGGCGTGACACAAGCACATTCAGCTCCGACGACACACTCAGGCACAATCTACACTGCATCATTAAGGTCTCAGCTCCCTCGGCAAGTGACCTCCTGGCCTGGCGCGCCGCCCCAAAACTACGCTGATCGTGATTCATTTCCAACCTTCAATTACCAAGGTTCCTATGGCCCACCTATGGCCACGCAAGTATTCTCTACTGCATCCGTCACGCCGGTCTCGGATCTCGTCCAGGTGTTCGACAATCAGCTTAAAAGTGCTATTGACTGTATCCACAGTGGCGCCCTAGGTGAAGCAGCTGCAATGATGCTCGAGCTTTCGTGCTGGCTACTCTCACGACAAACCTTGCGGGACCTTAGTATGACACCTTTTCTGTCTAGCGGAACAGATTGCTGATGCTTGCGAAGACTTGGACCTTGACGATATTCCCGACGACACACCCCGCGAAGACTGGCGAGAGCAACGCAAAAAGTTGTGGAAGAATTTCAACTGGACGTGGCTTGCCCTTTTGCGGAAGCAGCAGGAGGCGTATCACAACCAGTTGAATACCGGACTGAGCGCAGTGTGGCCCGAGACAGATATCAAACTTGACGTGCTTGAGAAGCTTGGGGATGAGCTAGTCGCGCTTTGCGACAACATCGAAGACAAAGGCCTCGTGGATTACGAGATGGGATTCTGGGAGGATGAAATCATTGAGCGTAAGTACCATGTCTGACGGCGCAACGGTGGATGAATGGTTGACAACCAGTAGACATAGAAGCTTGCCTCAAGCTTGCGAGAACGTTATCATCAAGGCACGAATCTTCTACCATTCCCGCATCATGAAAGCTTGCTGGCGGTGGCAGCAGATGGCAAGTACATTCAAAAACAGCGCAAAGCGGAGGAGGCGACATAGTGGGGGCCTGAGGCCGGCATCTATTGTTAGGCCGAGTGTTAAAACACAGCATTTACAACATTGCATGATATATAGTACACAGCTCATCTCTTCACCCAAGCAGGCATCTTCCGCGCCTTTCTCTTTCCAGGCTTCTTCCTTTCCACCATTCTGGGATCGCGCGTGACCACCCCCGCCTTGCGTAGATACGTCTTGATGTCTGGCTCGTGCGCCATCAGCGCCCTCGCAATACCCAGCGTCAGCGCCTCCGCCTGACCAGTCGTCCCGCCGCCCCTCACGATCCCAAACACATTGTACTTGTCGAGGCGCTGGGTGGCCTTGAGCGGCCAGACGACGCTCTCGCGGTCATGCAGACGCGGGAACGCGGCGTGCAGCTTCTTGCCGTTGACGAGCACCTCACCGTCGCCCTCGACGAGCCAGACGACGGCGCTGCTCTCCTTGCGGCGGCCGACGGCGCGCGCGCGCCCGTGCTCGTCGACCAGGATCGGCCGCGGTTGGTTCAGACTGGGGTCGATGGCGCGCTTGAAGCGCTCCAGCGTCGCGGCCACCTCGGCTGGCATGACCTGCGGCAGGATGGCGTTCAGCCGGCGCAGCAGCCCGACCATGCGTGCGTAGCGGCTGGGCTTGACGGGTTCGCTGACGCTGGCCGCGTAGGCGTCGGCGCCCAGCCACAGGGCGCGCGGGGCCTCGCCGGGCAGGCAGGTCGGCAGGCGCTGCCACTTGGCGAGCAGCGCGACGAGCATCAGGTAGTCGTCTGTGAACTGGGGGCGGCCGGAGAAGTAGGAGGTGGAGGCGGGGACAATGCGCAGGCGCTTGAGGTCGACACGGCTGGGCTTAATGGGCGGGGGTTTGAAGGTTGCGAGGTCAATGGGTGGAGCGGGGGTGATGGGTTCCTGGGTGGTGGCATAGTGCCGTCTGCTCCTGGGGAGGTGAGGAGCCTTGGGTGGGCCAGTAGTGGCAGCGGCAGCGGGAGAGAAGGTACATCGTGATGATGGGCGTAGTGAGAGCCGCAGGAAGCTTCGCGAGAGGTCTGCGGTCGCCATTGCAGCGTCTGGCCGGGCAGACGGCAAGCTAGGATGATGGCCAGAGGAGTGCTCGAGTGCAGCACAGAGAGATAATTTGGAGAGAGCAGCAGCAGCGCTGCGCGGGCGGTCGAAGCGGCTGCCGGAGCAATGTGCCGCCGCGCCACACCATTAGGAAAAATGTTTGTCGAGCTGTCCATCTTCTTGCCATCACCCCCTTCTGCGCTTGTCGCTACACACACTAAAAGCTCCGCGTGCACACATCCTTCAAGATGTCTTTCGGAAAGCTCTACGGCTATGCGGTACGCGGCACTCGCTTTCCCCAGCAGGGTGAGGAGCAATGTTCTAACAGCATGTTTTAGGGAAACCCCCGCACCCTCCCTCTGCAGGTCATCGCCAAGGAGAACAACCTCGACATCGAGCTCGTCGAGACCAAGCCTCCTCAGGTCTCTACTGAGTACAAGAAGCTGAACAAGCTGGGCCTCATCCCCACCTTTGAGGGCAAGGACGGCTTCGTTCTGTCCGAGACCATTGCTATTGCTGTGTACCGTGAGTCACCCCCCTCCCCCCTTTTCTGCTTCTTTCTTTGCATGTCCGAGGATGAGATGTCATTTTCAAAAACAGTTTATCCCTGTCAGAAATATATTGTTGAGAATTATTCACACTCTGAGTCTTTTGCATCTGCTTCATTGTTTCCAACTACCAGACGCCGGACCCCTGCTAACGCACTATAAAGTCGCATCTCAGAACGAAAAGACCTCCCTCCTGGGCAAGACCAAGCAAGACTACGCCTCCATTCTGCGGTGGTTGTCCTTTGTCAACACTGAGGTGCTCAACTCCCTGGCCCCTTGGTTCCGCTACCTTCGCGGCGTGGACCCCTACAACAAGAAGGCCACCGAGGACGCAAAGGCGGCCACCATCAAGAACGTGAAGGTTCTTGACGATCACTTCCTTGTCAACACCTATCTCGTCGGCGAGCGTATCACCCTGGCCGATATCTTCGTCGCCTCCTTCTTTGTCTTCGGCTTCGGAAGTGTGTTGGACAAGGCTTTCCGCGCCGAGAACCCTCACTTCACTCGCTGGGCCGAGACTATCTACAACCAGCCCATCTTTAAGGCCATTGTCCCCGAGGTCACCTACATCGATGAGGCCATCAAGCCCACACTGCCCGCCAAGAAGGAGCCTGCCCCCAAGAAGGAGCAGCCCAAGGCCGCTCCCAAGAAGGCTGCCAAAGAGGAGGAAGATGAGGATGATGCGCCCCCTGAGCCCAAGGCCAAGCACCCTCTCGAGGCTCTTGGCCGCCCCACGTTCGCCCTTGACGACTGGAAGCGCAAGTACAAGAACGAGGAGACGCGCGAGGTCGCTCTGCCATGGCTGTGGAGCAACGTGAACTGGGAGGAGTACTCCGTCTGGTCTGTCAAGTTCAAGTACAACGAAGAGCTCACCATGACCTTCATGAGCAACAACCAGGTCGGCGGCTTCTTCAACCGCCTCGAGGCCAGCCGCAAATACTTGATGGGCTGTGCATCAGTGTACGGCGAGACCAATGACTCGGTCATCGAGGGAGCATTCGTCGTACGCGGCCAGGAGGCGATTCCCGCCTTTGATGTGGCGCCCGACTGGGAGTCGTACGACTTCATCAAGCTTGACCCCACCAAGCCCGAAGACAGGGAGCTGGTCGAGAGCATGTTCGCGTGGGACAAGCCCGTCACCGTTAAGGGCAAGGAGTACAAGTGGGCCGACGGCAAGATCTTCGTCTAAACCATTCCTGATAAGATGACGACGAGGATACGGAAGGGGGGAAATATCACGAGGGATGACGAGCCAATGGCTCAGGATGAAAAGGATGCCGTTCATGTTTGCATGACCCATAAAGCCTCTCTTTTGCTCTAGCCATATGTAGATGTGCCGCCAAAGCACGAACACCGCGCTGAAACAAGCGTTTGTTTTTGTCACCGCCCTGGTTTTTCCTAGCTGCACGCATCTGCGAGTGGTGGAAATTTGTCCCGTCGACGCACGCCCACGCCCTACGGAAGACGACTTTCCACGTGAGTCTGGTATGTTCTCTGCTTCAGTCTACATATTAGAACAGGCTAGATCCTGCATCACAGTGCATTCCTGAACATATCCACCATCGTCCTTTCCGGAGCGAGCAGCAATTAAAATGGTCACACAGCTTCCAGACTCGGCCCACGCCATTGGATCCTCAGGCACGTCAACGCCATTGAACAGGCCGCACCGAGCATATGAGATCCGCAGGGCCACAGTGGCCGATGCAGAGGGCATTGCAGGGCTAGGCGCAACCCTCTTCGAAGATACATTTGGTTACTCCATGCCACCCGAGGATCTAGCAACATACCTGCACGGTGCATACGACACGGCCGTGATCGCCGCAGAGTTGGCCTCACCACAGCACACATTCCTCGTCGCTGTCGCGCCAACTCCTATTGCGGGAACCAGGCCGCTCGTTGAGCAGGGGAGCGTTGTTGGGTTCGCCCAATTGACGAGCGGCACCACAATGGCCTGCCTGGCCGACTACACGGACAACAAGATTGAGCTGCAGCGACTGTACGTGCATGAAGCATACCACGGGACGGGCAGCCTCTCCGAGGAGGCAGAGCGTATAGCAAGGGACGAATTGAAGCACGAGTTGCTTTGGCTCGGCGTGTGGGAGCACAATCCCAAAGCGCAGCGCTTCTACGTCAAGGTGGGCTTTCGCAAGGTCGGGGCAAAAGAGTTTACGATGGGTAGCACGGTACAGACGGACGAGGTATTTGTGAAGCCGCTGTTGATCCAGGCTTCATAATGGCCGGCTGGCCGGCTGTCCACTGGTAGATTCCTCGCATGTAAAATATCACTTCCACCATTATTTGCTGCACGAA
This sequence comes from Carpinus fangiana, assembly GCA_006937295.1. Lineage (NCBI taxonomy): Eukaryota > Viridiplantae > Streptophyta > Magnoliopsida > Fagales > Betulaceae > Carpinus > Carpinus fangiana. The sequence continues at coordinate 14,568 of VIBQ01000136.1, forward strand.
GGTTTTCTGAGAGAGCTAAGCATTCTGTCCGATCTGACGAGCACGAGATGAGACGAGATGAGACGACACAACAACGGCGAGACCCTGCGACGACGATCGCGTGGTTGCGTGCGCCTAGACTCTGGGGTTGTCAGCCACGCGACGATACATTCTTCGAGGTCGCCGATGCTACTTTCATGCAACCCGCTGGTCGCCTACTTGCTCTTCACCCTTGCGTCCTAAGCTGATGCCCGCACAACCCTTGCGACCCATCTACCCTGTCCCCCTGGCCTTCCTGCACCCCTGCCGCAGTCGCATAGTCCCGAGTCTGGGCTCTTGAAGCAAGGAATCAACCTATTTCACGGCACACCACCCAGGCTGCACCGCTTCCAGCGCCTAGATTCCACAGGCACCGTACTGTGAGCCACCTTGCGCTGTCCAAGTGCAGGTGAGAAGACTACATCTCCCGCCGCAGGGCAGCCACCTAGACACAGACACCCTGCCTGGACTCGAGCCTCGACGGATGCGCTGTGCCGCAGTCCTCTCGCAAACGAAGCACGCCCCACGGTGGTGGAGCCGGTGACACAAGTTCTCATGAAAGAAGGCCGGTCCTTGAGCCACAGTCGGCATGGTCCTGAGCCGGGTCTGCAGGTCATATGCCTGGCGAGCGGTGGAGGCCCGTCCGAAGACGATGTGACGGGCTTCCTCATGCGCTCCGTCTCAACGAATTGGAGCAAGAACTCGGTTCTGGCTGTGGATGCTGGCACCCACATGGCCGCCATCACCCGCATCCTCGAGTCTGACTTCCCGCGCGTCTCCACGGGTGGAACGTGGCCTGTAAATGGTGGCGTCAGCATCAAACGACCCGACACGCCTTCAGACTACTCGTGCTCCACCTCTGCATCCTCTCGTGAGGCCACGCCCGAGGCACACGTCACTCGCCTCAAGAGCGGCCCATTCTCCGGCCTCCCGTTTCCTTACTCGAGCGCTCGCGCCAACTCGCTTCACTTTGTCCGAGAATGCGTCTCCACATACCTCATCACCCATCCCCACCTCGACCATATTTCTGCCCTCGCCATCAACACTGCCGCCTTTCACAACACCTCTCGTCCCAAGCGCCTCGCCGCACTTCCATCGACTGTCACAGCCATCAAGACGCACATCTTTAACGATGTCATCTGGCCCAACCTCACCGACGAGGATGGCGGCGTGGGCTTCCTTACGTTTCAGCGCTTGACGCAAGGCGGCAACATTGCCGTCGGAGAGGGTAGCGGCAAAGGCTACATAGAAGTCTGCGACGGCCTTTGTGTCAAGGGTATGAAGATCAGCCATGGCCACTGCACACGCGGTCTCATGACGCTGCCCCAGCGAGCCAGCGATGTCGGCTTGTCCGAAGTCGCTCTTCCCAAGAGCGCGCCCGCAACTTCATCTACCTTCGCTGGATCAGCGCCCGCACCACCCGGCGCACAGGCATCTGCGCGCGAACCCTCCCCTTCACAATGGAAGGCTCGTCGCACCCCTTCCATCACACAATTCGGCCCCTTCAACACATCTGCACCAGGCACGCCTGGCCTGCCGCCCGCCATGACCATGTCCACGACCGGCGCCGCGCCAGCCGCCCCCGGAGACCCGTCCTTCAGGGAAGTCGTCGTCGACAGCACAGCGTACTTTGTGCGCGACGACCTCACGAAGCGCGAAGTCCTCATGTTCGGCGACGTCGAGCCGGACTCGCTGTCGCTGTCGCCCCGCACCCTCGCTGTCTGGCAAGAAGCCGCGCCCAAGGTCGCCAACGGCGCCCTCAAGGCCATCATCATCGAATGCTCCTTCGACGACTCCCAGGCCGACTCCATCCTGTTCGGCCACCTCGCGCCGCGCCACCTGGTGCGCGAGCTGGCCGTGCTGGCCGAGCTGGTCAAGCAGCGTCGCTACGAGCACAAGGAGCGGCGCGAGAGCCGCAAGCGCAAGCGCCACGACGGCGTCGACGTCTCGCGGCGCGGCAGCGGCGATGCTGCTGCAGCCGCCGCAGACGGCACCGTCAGCCCCACGGCGACCGCGGACACGTCCTTCGACTCCACGCCGCACAAGCGCAACAAGCGCAAGGCGTCGCTCGCAGGGCCTGCGTTCGAGGCCGCCGTGCTCAAGGAGCTGCCGCGCGACCGACGCGAGCAGATGGTGGCGGAGCGCAAGGGCAGCATCGGCTCGCGCCTCGAGGAGATTTCGCAGACGTCGGCTGCGGGCGCGGAGGAGCCGCCCCTGGCTGGGCTGAAGGTGCTGATTATGCATATGAAGGACTCGATGCGCGATGGGCCGGTTGTGGGAGATACTATCGTCACGCAGCTGAATGAGCACGAGGCCCGAGTCAAGGAGGCGGATGGCGTTGGGTTGGGTTGTGAGTTTGTCATCTGTCGCGCGGGCGGGAGTTATTTTCTTTGAGATGCATCTATGGGACGGCTGGGTACATGTTGGAACGGCGTTGGATGGGCAGTCACGTAGTCAATGTTTGATGATGACCTTTTCAATTTTCCCCTCATGCTCACCTGTGACTTGATGAAGCATGCTGCAAGCAGGTGACTTTCCAATCAAGCTCACTCAGATCACACTCAATGCCAGCAAGAGCACGATACACAAGCGAAAGAGGCGTGAGTGTAGAAAACTTTCGTTTTTTTCGTATGTCAATCCCACCGGCAGATGTCTACGTCGACTCCGCCATATGAATTCTCCCTCGACAGCTGACAAGCCTGCATGCAAGACACCACCACGTCCGACGGCACCACCACGGCGAAAACGAACCGTTTAACCCTTCTTCTTGCTGACACCCACGGTCCTGCCCCGCCTGCCGGTCGTCTTGGAGTGCTGGCCGCGCACGCGCAGGCCCCAGTAGTGTCGCAGACCCCTGTGCGCGCGGATCTTCTTGAGGCGCTCCAAGTCCTCGCGCAGCTTCGAGTCGACGCCGTTGGCCAGGATCTGGTTGTCCTTGCCGTCGACAATGTCGCGCTGACGATTGAGGAACCACGTCGGGATCTTGTACTGCGTCGGGTTCTGGATGATGGTCACGATGCGCTCGAGTTCTTCCGAGGTGAGTTCGCCGGCGCTGCAACGTGCGTTAGTCCTTTGCCTGTGCGGGTTGTGTTTTGGGGGTCCGGGGGATGCAAGGCGTACCGCTTGTTGAGGTCGACATCGGCCTTCTTGCAGACCAAGTTGCTATAGCGGCGTCCGACACCCTTGATCTTCGTCAGGGCGTACATGACCTTCTGCTTGCCATCGACGTTGGTGTTGAGTAGACGTAGGATACTGTAGGGCGGACCTCCGTTAGCCATGGATCGTTTTGCAAGGTTGCGTGAGCAAACCAGGGCAAGGCACGTACAATTGGAAGTTGCTCTTCTCTCCTGTGACGAGAGACATGATGGGCGACTGGCTGAGGGGCGGTCGCGTTGTCTTGACGTGAAGTTCAGACAATGCACGAATTTCGGTGAAGCGGGCTGAGTGTGCGCGGAGCGGGCTCTTGGCGACAGTCTGCCAGCGTCACGTGACGGGGGCTGCCTGCTGATATTGCCAAGACGCGCTAGTGGCTAGCGCCCGCTGCGATTTTCTTCGCATATATCAAGCGGCCCTGCCCCGATTTCTTCTTCTTCTTCTTTTTTTTCTCTTTAGCTCTCTTTGCCTTTTGGCTTAGATCAAGTGTAGTATCTGTTCTTTTTAGTTTAATCACTAAAACGCCACTACGGTGGCATTTATGATTATCAATTCTTTGGAATCCGCCTTCCGCCCACTGAGCTTGCTTATGGTGTGTTGGCACAGTGTCTCCGGTATAACACTGCCTCCGGACGACGCGAACCTTTTTTCATCATTCCTCTGGCTTGCGAGCTAGACCTTGAAGAAGATTGTTGCCTGGGAGTTGTCCATTCCATTGTCTTGCCGTTGGATACGCGTGTTGATGCCCGCCAACCGTGTTACACGCCACGGATGCACATCTAAAGCGACAGAGCTACAGCTGATGAAGCAAGGGAAGTGAGTCATATTCATGATTCATGTGTCGTCTACGTCTCCCACAAACTAAAGTCAAGTGAGCCGCTGACGGTGTCGATGTCTGCCGTGCTGCCTCCAATAACACTCTTTGAATCCCCGTGGGCCTCTCCGGTCCTCTTCACCGCCTTAACGTGATTCGTCCCCCAGCCATGCCGCCTTTCAACAATCTCCAAACCATCGCCCTGGATTTTCTGCTTGCCGCTCATACTCGTAGCTTCAAGCGTGCCAGCCCACTGCTTGGGGTAGGAAATCGACATGCGGCCCGACATGCTCTTGTGACTCGAACGTGTCGCGTTGAAAAGTGTGTCGCCCAAAGTGCTGTCGTTGGGACTGTTGTAGACACGCACCCACGAGCCTCCGCTGATAGTAGCTGTTTCAAGGTGTGTCAGGTATTCATCGTGTTGCAAAGCTGCGCGTCCGTCATTGAGCCACGCGACTGGCATAATATCAAGGTTTTGTGCCCCGCTTCCAGAACTGAAACTCGCACCTTCCCCGATTGGAAAGCGTCCCTTGATGCTGCCCGAGGTGGACTGTACAGCAGTAGAGTATCGCCTCGCTGGCCAGCTCGCAGGATCTGCCTCGTTGGGGCCGGACAGACAGGCTGCCAACGGAGACGCCAAGATGTGGCCACTAACGGTGGTCAGGGTCAGGTTTGCAATGGGGAGATCCTTGAATGCCACTGCATCAGACGCCGGGCGAGGGCAGTAATGAATGTCTATCTTGCCGGATAGGGTATCGAGCTGCAGGTTGTCGCGCAGTGGCCACGTGCCGATTATGGCGCCGGACATGGTTTGGACGTTGGTCCGTGGCGATGTTGTGACAACTTGTGCACTGTTTGCGATAGAACCAGAGACAGTTTCTAGTGCCAGGTTGTCCCTGATTGGGAGTTCAAGATTCTTGCCTAGCTCAAGCGAAAGATGAGTCGCAGCGAGAGCGAAGGTTGAAAGGGAGCTGCGATCCAAGTCCGCGGCGACGCGAAGAACAATGTTTATAACTGTGCATGTCTGGTACGCGTCTCGGGGCTCAATATCAAATATGTCGGCAACATCGATTCTGAGCTCCTCGCCGACCCTGACCACCTCCACAGCTTGCGCAACTGCTTCTTCACTGGAAGCCACAGAAATCTCAGCAACCACGTCGGTGGACTGTATAGGTTCTGACACGACATGCACCTTTCCATGTATTTGATGGCGGCCTTCGAAATGGTGAGAGGGCGGCTGTCGGAAATAGCCCTCCTCGAGGTGAAAGGAGTCGAGGTTGCTGAAGTCTACGCTAAGCTCACGTGTGTGACTGGGTTGGAGATTGTCAGGGCAGACGGGCCACGGGATTATGGCATCGTCTGGATCGCTTGATCCTGGTAAGGGTTTGTGCTTGTCGTCCTATCCATGGTCAGTGATGACAGTGATTAGGTTGGTGGGTAACGTACGCTGGACAAGCTTGACTTGATCTCGTGAACCACACCCGCTACCAAAAGCAGGATGGCAGCGGCAAGAATGATTGCCTTGGCTACACCCGGGGTGCAGCAGAAGCCACAGCAGGCGCAACACCTTCTCGTTGGGCCTTTTCGGCGACGCTGTACATAATAGCTCTGACCGCCCGGCCGGACTACGAGCATTGATGTCTCTTCATCACCCTCACCGATTGGACTCTGGTCCACAACCCACTCTGGGTTCTGCATGGTGCCATACTGTCCGGCATTGGAGGATGTGGGATAGGTGATGGTAGTTTCGGGGGTATAGGCAGGAGGTGGCAAAATCTCTTCAACATCGGAGTCGATGTCGCCGTTACCTGCTTCTCCATCCATGGTGCCCATGGAGCGCGGCGAAGCAGCAATGCTGCTCATGTCATCTTCAAGGTCTCGGGGCTGCGGGGCCTTTGTGTCGCGGCGCGGGTTGTAATCCTGCTGCCTAACACTAGAATCGACTACGGGGTTTGCGTGCACACTGGCCATGTTTGGACACTCATTCGGGACGTGCCAATCACTGTCGCTATTTTTATCTTTCTACTCTTTGCTTTTATCGATCCGAGATATGGAAAGATTGTGGGACGTTGGTTTGCTATCCGGGAGTCGTGATTATCCAGCCGAGGTCATAACGCAGTATGAGTATGCTGCAAAAACGGAGCCTTGACCTGATGTTGCAAGGAAACGGGATACGAGAAACAAAACAATTGCAGATGAATTTGATTGAAGGCAAGATGAACACTATGGAGACCAGGTTGGTGCACAGGTTCAGGTGCAGGTGCGAACGTCTACAGTAAGCCGGGGTGGGCGTAAGATGCGGCACATCAAATTAGCCCCCAATCTGTCGTCTGGCAGCCGACAATATCGAAGACTTGGCATCACAATCACCGAGAAGCGCGTACAATAAGAGCAGATCTTCGGGTGTCTACGCCGAATGCGAGACATTTTCGTGGGGTATCTTGTAAGGATTTACAACTAGGTATTTATCAGGGAACTGAGCACAGCGTAGCCGCCGACTGCGCCAACAAGACTGGCGAGCAGAATCCCGTTGCCTTCCCAGGTCAGGCTGAGATAGGCACAGGTTCCTACAGCAAGTTCCCATCTCCTGCCAGCAGCCCTCCTTGACTTCCAGGTTGGGTTAATTGCAAACGGCGCCGTGACGGTTGATGCGGTGTCCCACTCCTGCGCTGCCAGATCTATGCCAAAATCCATAACCACTGGCCGGTGGTCACTGCTCGACAGTAGCGGTAGTGCCGTATATCTGTTAACCTTGACTACTCCACCAGACGCAAAATCAGAGTACAGAATACGGTCACACCAGCTAGGGAAGCGGTGCTGCGCCCATGGCCAGATCTCGGGCTCTGAGCCATCCTCAGGCCAGCGGAAGCCGGTGTCATACTTGTAGGTCGGTGGAAAATTAATCTCTGGTTCCGTAAGGCCCTGTAGGGTTCGTCCAGCCTGACGCTCACGATTGAGTTGATCGCCTTCTCGCCAGCTGTGGAGCGAGTCGGTAGGCTGTGGGAAGGTCTTGTGCTCGTCTGGGAGCGGCTTGACGTCGCTGATGCGATAGTTGAGGTCACCCGCGACAAATAGAAGAGTGTCAGGCTCGTAAATACCACTTTCTCGCGTAGAAGCAGTCTTTGGAGAGGTGAGGAGGGGCTCTGCCTCGGGCGAAACTGCTGCAGAGCGCTTTCCATCCACGGGCTCAAAGACCAATGTGCTCGCAATAATTTCCCAATCTTTGTTACGTCGCTCAAAATCTGGTTCCATTGGGGCAAGATGGGCGGCAACAAATGTCAGTCTGCGCGTGCTATCATGGTCTACATCATAGGCCAACCTGACGGCTGCCGCGCCCTTGTTGCTCAAGTCATGATCGCCAGCAGCAGTGCCACCGAACTCAAGGCTGTGAATGCGTGCACGTGTCTCGGGGACCGCGAAGAGCAAGATGGCGGTAGTGCCGACGTTGCGGGCAAAGACATACTCATAGTCTGCCCGATCGGCTGCAGCAATCTTGACGGCTTTCCACGCGCGACGCAGGAAAGGATGTATGAAAGAACCGGTCAAGAAAGCATGTGCGAGAGGCGCTATCTCCTGCAGAGATAGGACTAGCAAGTCCGGGAGATCCTTGCCCGACAGCAGATGTGCAGCCAGCTCATCTGGCTCGATGCTGGCCTTGCCGCAGTTGAAGGTGACGATAGACGTCTTGAGTGCCGCCATGATCTAACCGGAGAGCGGCAAGAGAGATCTGCAGAGCTGGGGAAGCAGATTGGAGGGCGACGATGCACGGGATCAGGTGGACCGTCGTGATTGCACCGGCCTGGTCGGAGGATAAGTCTCTCTCTTCAGCCGCTGCAAGGGGGGAGGGGAACGCCTTCCCGCCACGCTGCCGAGATCGGATTGGCAGCAATCTACCGCCCTGCGCGCTGCTTCAAACCGGTCAGCTATACTTCGACGATGGAGATGCAAAAGCAAGTAAAGCTGCAGGTGCGTGGCCAATGATTAGATGTGTGTGAGGCGGCTGGGCTGGAGATCAGGCCCACTAGCGCCCGCGGCCATACTCCCAACCATAAGGCGCGAGTGACGTAGCGGCCACGGACCCTCGCTGCTACTATTCTGCGGCTGTTGCTGCTGGCGACTTTCTTCACTGCGAACAGAAGTCTTTTTTCACCTACTGCTGCTCTCGGTTCCCTGCGGTCGACTACACCTGTGATTCCCCCACACCATCGTCTGCTATTCTTAAGTGCCCCTGCACCTGCTGAAAGACCGTCCTTGTGCCAAGGCCCTTTGTCTGATCTGATTCGGACCCATTGGCTCCAAATCGTTTGGCTTCTCTCCTCCTCCGCATTCCCCACGTCAGCTTCCCCCGACTCTTGACCACCGAGACGATCATCTCCAACTCAGCCCACATTACTCGTGCACCATGTTCAAGCCCACTGCCCTCCGACAGGCCGCCCGACTCGCCAGCCGCCAGGCCGCTGGCGTCACCGCCCGCCCAGCTCACCGCTTCCCAGCTGCTACCCGACCCTTCCTGACATCTGCCGTCCAGCGAGACGCCAGCAAGAATGACTACGATTCCGCCACCACCTCCGCTGAGCCCGGCGAGAGCGGTGACCACGAGGGCAAGTTCGCCCGTACCGACGAAGCCGTCCGCATCGAGTATCCAGAGGAGGAGGACATGCCCCGCTCCGCCCCTGTCCAGGGCCGGGGTGGCGTTCACAACCTGCGCACTCTCGCCAGCTTTTCTCTCGAAGGCAAGGTCGGCGTCGTCACCGGAGGCGCCCGTGGCCTTGGTCTCGTCATGACTCAAGCTCTAGTCGTCAGTGGTGCTGACGTGGCTATTGTGGACATGAATAGTCAGTTCCTCGTATTCTTTCCAACGCCCACAGAACCCACACTGACAATTGTGCAGAGGACGAGGCAGACCGTCAGGCTGGTGAGCTCATCGAGAGCTTCAAGCGCGAGAACCCGGGCGAGACCAAGCTCCCCAAGATTACCGCACATTTCTGTGACGTCTCGTCGCCCACATCTGTCAAGCAAGCCTTTGCCGACATTGTCAAAAAGCATGGGAAGGTCGACACAATGATAACATCTGCCGGTTTCACCGAGAACTATGACGCCATCTCATACCCCTACGACCGAATTCAGAAGCTGTGGGGCGTCAATGTGGACGGCACATACCTCTTCGCTATTGAGGCCGCAAAACACTTCATGGGCCGTGATGCTCCTGGCAGCATTACCTTCATCGGCTCCATGTCTGGCTCAATCGTCAATGTCCCTCAACCACAGGCGCCCTATAACGCCGCAAAGGCTGCCGTGAAGCACTTGGCTTCCAGCTTGGCCGTCGAATGGGCGCACAAGAAGATTCGTGTCAACACCATTAGCCCTGGCTACATGCTGACCGCACTGTGAGGAGGCTCCTTCTACATCTTTCTAGCACTTTTACTAACTAGCGACAGAACCCAAAAGATCTTGGATGAGAACCCCGATCTTCATCGCCAGTGGACCTCTCTTATCCCTGTCGGCAAAATGGGCCGCCCCGAGGATCTGATGGGCGCCGCTGTCTTCTTGGCTAGCGACGCCAGTGCCTACATGACTGGCGCGGAGTTGCGCGTCGATGGAGGGTGAGTTCTCCTCTCTGCAATGCACCTTGTTATAAGCGACATGTTTGGCTGACCCCGAGAACAGCTACACTTGCACCTAGAATCGCCAAACGCTACGCAGTGCGGAAACAGGGCTTGTGGAAACAATGACCTCTGCGAGCTTCGCTGCTACATCTCTGGGGAGTAAGAAGATTGCGAATAGATCTGCCTGCGACGTCACAGAGCTCTCCGGCAGCACAAAGCTGATGCGGTGCGGTTTCTGTTTGTCCATTTCTAGGCGTTACTTGAACCGGTGGTAAAGACTGCTTCATTCATCCGAATGCGCGATGCAATTTTTCACATCAATGTCGCCATGTTGAGCTAATCCATCTCCATAAATTCAAATGTGGACTACAGCTTTGTGCTGGTTGAGAGTGTGACTCTATCTTATCTTGTCTCGAACTGCCATCAGCGCTTGACCCAGCAAATTCGAGCCCCACTTCCCTCTCGGCGAGGTTGGTGCATCCGACGGCGAGTACCCTATGCCCCATATCCGATCCCGTGGACTTGCCTGTTGTTCGTCCAACAGATTAGTGACCTTCTGGAAAACTCATGACACTGCGAGCGCATACCTCAACCAGCTCCCGTTCGCCCGTCGCAAGCAGCAGGTCCTTCAGCAGCGTAGTCCCGTCCTTGGCCACCGACTGAGTAAACTTCAGCACATTCGCCTCCGTGACGATCTCGAGCTTGTCTGCACACGTCACCGTCAGCGATTGCACCCCCCAGCACGCCCGCCCGCAGGAGTCACCCACGCTTGTCCCACGTGTCGCCGTCGTAGTTCTTCACCTGCCGCCCCAGCCGCTGCATATCAAACGGCTTCGTCGCGCCTGTCTCGTGTCAGCTCACTGATCCTCGTATCGCGACGTCGCGCGTCTGCGCGACTCTGAGCAGGGTCACGGACGCAGGATCTTGGCTGCGCTGTCCGCGTCGCCGAAGAGCAGGGCTTTGCGGTGCATCATGTACATCTCTGTGCATGAGTGCTCGACGCCCGTGTCGTCGGTGAAGACGCTCGGGTACCACTGGCTGAATATTTCCACGGGCGTGCCGTCAACCTGCCAGAAATAGACGGGGCCGTCTGGCAGGGCGGCGATTGCGTCGGCGGGAGAGGGGGTCAGGTCTTTTCTTGTCATGATGGGATCAATGGTGCATTCAACTTCAATTCTATAGGAATATCTACTGAAGTGGAAAGAATGATGATATCGTGCATATGTATGTCAGGTATAGCCCCGTGACTCAGCGGAGGCGTTCCCCGCATTCCTATGCTTGTCTCCTTCCGCTACCCCTTTTTGAGCATCATTCATTGTGGTTTTAGCAGCTACTTCGTCTGGATCCATGTGGATCGTCGTCTGCAAATCATGACGCTCCAAGCATTACCCGGAAAGGGCGAATACTCATATGCTATCCTCTGAGACAAAAATCTTGTTGTTTCATAGCTTTAGTTGATCAACCGGGCACAAGGAAGATGTGAGTCACTATGCAAGGGAACAATGCCACAGGATTTGCAGCACTGCCTCAGCGAAATGAGATCTCGAAACCACCAGGAGCAAGAAAGATTTTGACCCTGGCGTTGGCAAAGGGGACGTTGGCGGCATAGGTCGGTGTGTGGAATTGACTTCATCATCTCCATATTGTCATTTAACGCCATCTTACAGCTCTTGCTCCGCAGACTGACAGTCCACATGCTGCAGTCAGCGCATAACAGCAGAGACAAGTTCGACCCATGTGCGTCCGCATCAGACTGCTTTGCGCGCTGCCAGAAGCAGCTACTTTCGCGATCGAAGTTTGCGTCTGGAGGCAACAGCATTTGCTTCCGCCACGCCATGATCAATTTCTCCCCTCGTATTTTTACGCTTCGCACCGCGGACTTCTTCGTCAGGGGGTGCATCGAGCTTACGCTTGCTCCCTTGGGAAGCGGCTGGTTTCTGGCGAGCTGCAGGAGGTTGAGTCGGTACTTTAGTGCGGGTTTCTGCGATTGGGTGGGCCCCTTGCGGCTTGTCGAGTTTTTGATCATGCCGCTGTTGCATATCGGGAACGTCGTTCTGCTCATGCTCATCACTGCCAACACCTTCGTCATCCTCGTTGTCCTCCTCTTCGTCATCTTCTGCAAAGTCAGGCTCCTGGCCCGACATGAGATCGCTCAAGACAACTTGCAATGCTTCTGGATCTAGGCCTTTCGCTACGAGTGCAACTTTGAGGTCTTCCAGCGACTCGCCGCCAAGAAGGGCCGCGACAGATTGCAAGCTGTTCAAGTCGAAACCTTCAGTTGCCGGCTGATCGTGGTCTATATCGATGGGCGACGATATCGCTATTGGCTTGGCATTGTGGAAAAGCTTGTGCCAGTCTTTCAGGAGTGCAAAAGGCGCCGACTGGGACCAGTCCTTGCTGATAGTATCCATCTCGGGTGGAAGCTGCGAGCGCCAGATGACTGGCTCGTGAACCGTAGGATTGTGCCGGCGTTTCTTCTTCGACGAGGCGATTTTGGTAGAGGCTGCTCTTTTGCGTTTCGATCCAAGCGAATTGCGTCCAGTGCTGTCAAAGTAGCAATCGGATAAATACTCAAGGTCGGCCCCGAAATAGTCAAAAGGGTCATAGTCCCCAGGAACATTGCTGTCGAAAATGTAGGGAGGGGAGGGGCAGGCGTGCTCGATCAAGTCGTCCTTTGGCACATGTCAGTAGCGGCAAGCAAGCAAGCAATGGTAGAGCGTGAAACTGACAATATCATCGTAGTAGTCTTCAACCTCCAAGTACGCCCAATCATCATCGCTTCCGTAGCCGTCATCGCCGTATTCAGACATGCTTGCGGAGTCGTAGATCAACTTTGGATATGGAGATTGCCAGACCAATGGAACGTCAGAGGAGAAGCGGGCCCCTGCAGGAAAAGACTAGGAGGAGGATCTTGTCCGCCGGCGGAGAGACAGGCAATGCTTGTCACTGCGAGGAGTAAGAGAGGAGGGGGCAGGTGGCTCAGCCCGAGACCATGATGCACGATGCACGGCTTGCTGCAGCTTGCAGGCAGACGGGAGCAGCCCGGACGCCCATGTGACACGACCAACGCAGAAGATTTGGCGTTGAAGAAGGGAGTGCAGCAGCCCACTGGCAGAGATGGGAAGACTTCTGCCCACCGTCTCTGGTGAGTCTGACGCGGGACGCGACACCCAGACCCTGAGGAGGCCCAGCAGGCGCGCCGCCTTACGGGGCTTCCCCACAAAATAATGGCCCTCCTTGTCCCCGCTTACCGTCGGCTTTGACGTTTGTTTCTTCTTTCGTGCCCTTACTGTTTAAAAGAGACGCACGTTTCTCCCCTAAGCGATGCGGTAGAAGTCCCAGGAAAGAACCATGTTTCAAGCATCTGCTCGCGTGCATGTGCGCCACGCCGCTTCGTCAGCGGTCCGCGCTGCTCGACGTGGAAATGCTACTACTGCCGACCATATCAAGCCCTTGACCTCTGTGCTGATTGCCAACCGCGGTGAAATTGCTCTGTACGTGGATTGATATGCGCTTACCTTCGACCGAACGCTCACACTGTCCTCAGACGCGTCGGCCGGACAGCTTCGCAGTATGGCGTCAGGATCACTACTCTTTACACCGATCCAGACGCGAAATCGCAGCATGCTCTCAGTTCTCCCTTCGCAGTCAACCTGGGTCAACCAAATGCCTATTTAGATGGTGACCGTATAATTCAGGTGGCAAAGACCCACGGCTGCGACAGCATCCATCCTGGCTATGGTTTTGTAGGCTCCTCCTGTGTTTACCTCTTCAAGTCGACAATGCTGACGTGCTGCCATCTAGCTCAGTGAGAACTCTGCGTTCGCAAAGAAATGTGCAGATGCAGGCATTGTGTTCATTGGCCCTCCTCCAGACGCCATCGAGGCTATGGGAAACAAGAGCCGCTCCAAGGAAATCATGACTGCTGCTGGAGTACCCTGCATTCCCGGCTATCACGGCTCCAACCAAGATCCAGCCTTTCTCCTGGCCGAAGCAGACAAGATAGGCTTCCCTGTGCTACTTAAGGCTGTTAAAGGCGGCGGTGGCAAGGGCATGCGCATTAGCAACTCTACCCAAGACTTTACCGATCAACTGGCGTCGGCCAAATCCGAGGCCCGAAACTCCTTTGGCGATGACACTATGCTCGTTGAGAAATACATCACCACGCCGCGCCACATTGAGGTTCAGGTCTTTGCCGACAAGCACGGCAATTGTGTCGCGCTAGGCGAGCGAGACTGCAGCATCCAGCGTCGTCACCAGAAAATCATCGAGGAGTCACCAGCTCCTAATCTTGACGACACTATTCGCAAAGACCTTTGGCAAAAGGCTCGCGATGCTGCTCTCGCTGTCAGCTACGAAGGCGCTGGCACGGTGGAGTTCATCTTTGACAACGATACAGGCGAGTTCTTCTTCATGGAGATGAACACTCGGCTACAGGTCGAGCATCCGGTCACCGAGATGGTCACGGGACAGGATCTCGTGCATTGGCAGCTCCAAGTCGCAGAGGGCAGAGAGTTGCCACTGACGCAGGAGCAGGTGGAGCAGCATATTTCAGAGCTCGGTTGGGCTTTCGAAGCGCGCATTTACGCCGAGAACCCAGACATGAATTTCATCCCAGACTCGGGTAAGCTGCTGCACATGCAGATTCCACAGGAGTCAGAAACTGTCCGTGTGGATGCTGGATTCGTGCAGGGTGATGAGGTGTCATCCCACTACGATCCCATGATTGCCAAACTCATCGTCCGAGGACCGACGCGGCAGGCAGCCCTATTGAAACTCGGTGCTGCTTTGGAGGCATATCAAGTGGCCGGGCCAGTCACAAACATTGAGTTCCTCAAACGCATTTGTGTCAGTGCAGACTTTGCTGCTGGCAGCGTCGAGACAGGATACATCGACAAACATAAGAACGAGCTCTTCGCCGAGCAGCAGATTGCTCCCGACGTCTGGGCTCAGGCCGCAATCGGAATTGTCTTGCAAGACATTGCGACAAAGAGCATAGGGTTAGTGCCTGGCGCATCAGCCGTAGGATTTGGAGCTGGCTATCAGAGTCGAAGCTTCAATCTTGCCGCAATACCGGCCGATGGCACGGGGGATGTAGTGCCAGTACAGGTTGATTTGACACAGATATCTCCAACTACATTCAAAGCCGTCGTCGGCACCGAAAGTTTCGAAAATATCTCGGCGCGTCTGGTCTCGCCCACACGAGTTGAAAGTTACTTCCCACATACACGTCTGACATCGACGGTGATTCAGGACGAAGCAAAGATCACCGTGTTTCAACAAGGTCAGCAGTACCGCCTGCAGAGAGTTGTGCCCACGTGGATTGAAAAGGCTCTCGGAATCAAGGACGTCACAAACAGCGTCCTTGCGCCCATGCCCTGCAAGATCCTGCGAGTTGATGTCAGAGAAGGCGACGAGGTTCGCAAAGACCAACCCTTGGTCGTGATTGAGAGTATGAAGATGGAGACTGTCATCCGCAGCCCGCAGGATGGCAGAATCTCAAAAGTCATGCACCAACAGGGGGTAAGCAGTTATGTTCATTTCAGGGTATGGATTATTGCTAATTGTTTTTATGGTACAGGATATATGCAAGGCCGGTACAGAACTCGTGGAGTTTGAAGCACCGGACGTACAAGCAACTTGATCGCTTCAAGGTGAGCTGTACTTGTAGTTGTACTGCTCCTTGGCCTTGTTCGCCAGGTCCTTGAGCTTGTCCTCGGCCTCCGCGAAGCCCTCCTCCTCCGTCAAGCGGCGGAGGTAGGTCTCGTTGACCAGCCTACTCTCGTTGGGAATTGCTGTACCCTTCTTGACAGCTGGGCGCGCGTTGATGCGCTGCGCCCAGGCCCACAGGTTGGGGAACTGCTTCACGTCAATGCCCGCAAAGAAAGCCACGTTGACCCAGCCGAAGTTGGCAATGTCGGCCACCGAGTAGGTGCCCTTGCCCGGACCGGCAAGGTACTCGCGGTCCTTGAGCCGCGCATCGAGGATGCCGTAGAGGCGCTCTGTCTCGCCGACGTAGCGCTGTGTGGGGTAGGGGATGCGCTCCTTTGCGAGACGGTAGACTTGGGATCACCCACGTCAGCATCCTGTAGACTCAGCACGTGAATAGACAACTAAAAAACTTACAATGGTTCGCCTGGCCCTGCATCGGGCCCAGCCCGCCGTGCTGCCACGCAACCCACTGCTCGGCGGTCGAGTAGTCGAGGCTCTGCGGGTCAAAGTTGAACTTGTGCTGCGGGTCGTAGAAGCGCGTCAGGTACGCCAGAATGGCAGCGCCCTCCTGCACGGCGAAGCCGCCGCGGTCGTGGTCGACGAGCACGGGGATGCGGCCATTGGGGCCGAGCGCGGTGTACCACGGCTCCTTCTGGATGTTCTCCATGATGTTGATGGACTGGAAGACATAGTCGGTGCCGTACGCCTCTTTGAGCTCCTCGAGCAAGATGCTGGCCTTGTGCCCGTTCGGCGTGCCGAAGGTGAGTAGCTCGAGGCCTTTGCTGGCGATGAGGCCGGTCGGGCGAGACATGTCGTGGGTGCTGCGGCGGGCGGAGAGCTGGGGAACGAGTTGCGGCGTGGAGGGGCGCTGTGGGCGGCGGAGGTGCTGTGAGAGATGCGAGAGTCGGGCGAGGGGCGTGCGGTGCATGGAGCTGCTCGAGGGCGGCGAGGTGAGGCGAGGGCAGACTGACCGGCTTTAGTATGCGCTGGGTCAAAGGAAATGCTGCATCGACGGCATCGAGAGGCATTGCGATTGTCCAATGGGCGCCACAGTTTGCGTCAATGATTTGCAAGCAATGACGCCACGCGGGGAGAGGGGGAGGAAAAGGTCCATGCTGAGCTGACAAATTTGGTTAATGCTCTGGCTGGTTTGGTTTGGTTTACAATGGATACACCAGCCATGAGTGAATTGAGGAGCAGGTTCATGGCCATCCAAAGAATACTTTGCTACAATCCCAAAGCACAGTTCTGGGTTAACATTTATTGCGTGTTTGAAAGCGCGTTTCCTAAGAAAGAGACCAAAATGACCAGAAAAATGCACAGGGTATCGGGCAGTGTGCCGTTCCGCGTCAAGAGTGCCCTAGATTGGTATGATGAGGCCCAATTGAGTCGTGCATGTTACAAACAGTGTTCAAAATTCAGCCTTGAGATTGACATCACAGCGACTTGTTGCACTGCTCAAGCAACGAGAGCAATAGGGAAGAGGTGATTGAATCAAGCATGTGTGACTAGACCTATTTACCCGCTTCGAACTCTAGCTCCTTGCCATGGATATCCAATGCCTCGCCGCCGGCTGGGCCACCATGGTCCTCTGCCGTGTGCTGAGCCATCTCTCCCCTTTTTTCCTCGGGCACAGCCTCTGCGTCGGCGCCCTCGAGCAAGTCCTGGTCTCGCCTCGGCGTAGACCCAATCCCACCGAGCTCAGACATGTCGAGTCCGCCTTCCTCCTCTTCGTCGTAGTCGTCGTCGTGGGACACGGCCGACTGCGGCGTTGCGCCTGGGCCATGTTGTTTTTCGTATTCCTTCTGGGCTTCGTCCATGCGCCGCCTGACCTCAGCTGCGACACGCATACCGTCAGTGACAATGTTGTCGAGCATGCCGCGCAGGCCTCGATTGCCTGGGGGTACGACACCGCCCGCAGGGACGCCTGACTGCATTGATCCTGCTGACGCAGCGTGCGGTCGGAGGTTCGTGAATGTGGTGAGGTTCGAGGATGACGTTGTGGATCGTGAGTACAAAGAGCCCGGGTCCGTAGGTGAATCAGCGAGGTGGAACGAATTTGGAAACGCAGAATCGAAAAATGACTCCAGCGTCTCGTCTGCAAGGATGAGCATGCGGAATGTCGGTAGTGTTATGTGAAGAGGCTTCGCTGGGTTGAGTGCAGCATTTGCAGCAGCTTTGCGATCTGCAGTTGCCGGTGATGCCGGCGGCTCTTCTGAGTTCTTGTCTTCGGGCTGTGCGTCATCAAAGTTCATGAGATCCTCTTCGTCGTCACCAATGCTGAAGGCTTCAATGCCCGTTCTGGCATCATCCGCCGACTGGCCATCTGCATTATCTGGGTCGGCATACTCAAAACATCTCCTTATGAATGCCGAGATGCCACTCAGAAATTGCTCGTCACCTGCGGGGCGGTCGTCTGCTACTTCCGATGTAGCAGTGCTCCTGCGGCCACCGGGAGGAGTGACAGGTCCGAAGCCACGTCGTGATAAGAACAAGAGGCCTTCTGACATTCGCAAAATGCCCTCCCGGTCGACTTTGCCCGAGTGGTCGTCGTCATACAAATCAAAGAAGTAGGATATGGTTGACATAATGTCCTTGTCGCCTTTGATATGCGACATGCCACTGACAACATTTTGCAGACTCAATTCGCCATTTTGATCCGTGTCCCAGCGACCAAAGAGTCGCTGGATGAAGTCGTGGTCAGCAGGAGCAGCATGATTACCCCATTCAGACAGTTGATTGCGGCGCCGGTAGCTGCCATTCATGTGTGGATCATTGTGTAAGGAACCTGCGCCATCGGCAACGGCCCAGCGACTTATGCCAGCAAGGAACTCTCTGAAAGCGTCGTAGTTCATTTGGGTGGGGCTAGGGCCCAAGCCCACACGACCTCGCTCGATACTTTTGCTGTCGCCAATGCCAATGACCATTTCGCCAGCCTTGACAGCGCCAGTCTTGCCTCTGCTGTCATCCTCTAGTCTTATCTGCTCCGAACGCTGCTGTCGCTCGTAGAGGGTGCCGTAGAAGCGATCATAGAGAAAGCCCAAATCATTCGTACTGAGCTTCTTGCTGTCTGGACCCAGATTCCGGATTGAGGTTCGTTTTGCAAAGTTTTCAATATTCTCCAAGACTGCATTTTTGTGCTTGGCCCTTTGATCCGATATTGTCTGCTGCGTGATGTTGGAGAATTCCTGTAAAGCTACGACAAGAAGCTCTTGGAATTTTGTGATAGCTCGCATCTTTTCATTCTGTGATTTGGGATGAGCCGACTCGTCTAGACGAGCGAAATAACCCTTGAGAACTGAAATGAAGGTGCCATCGTCGCCAGCATCCAAGAGCTCCTCTCCGTTGATTCGCAAAATGGCCAGACCGATCTGGAAGAGGATCTTGGGGCCCTCCAAGAAAAACATGTCAAGAACACGAAAGGCAAAGACAAGCGGCATAGAATTGATGTAGAGAGACAGGAACCATGGTAGGGACACAACAGAAAGTTGTACGTCCGTCTTGACGAGATGGTCCCACAGAATAGGCATAGTCTTTTCCACTAGCGACTCGAACACTCGCTGATCCAGCAGCGTGCCGTACATGGTTGTTGAATAGTATCCGGGTAGCAAACGGTCACACAAGATAGATAAGAGATAGAATGCTTGCTCTTCCGACATGTAGCTGGGGTTGTCAGTGATATGATCGTTTGTAGGGCAAGGAGGGTGGAAACATACATGAGCAACGCAGCGACTACGATGTTCATGGCCTGGCAGTAGCCGACTTCTGCATTAGTCCAACTGTAAGCGGTGAGGACTCTCCTGAGTCTCTCGATGCCTTCATCACTCTGAAACCCAGGATATTCAGGCAAGCTTCGGTTCAGGTCCTTCTCAATTTCTTCAATGGCCATTGATCGTTGCCCTTCGAACTTTTTGAGAGTGTCGCGGTACAGCGCCGGTTGCTCAAGCCGCAGGAACAAGGAGCCTGATGTGAGCTCCCAGACCTCTCCACGCAGTCGGTTCGGCAGACCCACGCGGATGAGTTTGTGAAAGGTGGGTTGGCGCACCAGCGTGACGTTGCGACCATTCTCAACCATGTACTCTCGCCACAACCTCATCTTGCTCTTGTCCCTCAACTTGCGTGCATCTCCCGGGTATTTGAAGACTGTGCCCAGGCCAACATCTGGTGGTTTCTTCTCGTCTTGCTCCAAATCCACCAAGCCCTTGTCCTTGTCCTTGGAAGCAGCAGCATGCTCGACGAGATACTCGGAATAACAAGTCTCAGATATGGCACGCAGGTTCTTAACTTCTTTCATACCAGCCCGCAGACCCTTCTTAAGTCCATCGCAGAAGCGTTCACATGACTGACGGCTGGCAACGAGCTCCAAGGTAAACTTGCGGAGAGCGGTTGGACCCTTGGCAGCGGCATTCTTTGCGGGAGAGAGCCCGCTCCATGTAGTTATGCTCAGAGCGAAATCGAAGCTCTGACTGTTCAGACGCTCGACGCGGCGGATGGCGCAGAGGGGCAGCGTGAAGCCGTTGCCGGAGGGGCCGGTGCCGTGGGTCTGACCGGTGAAGGAGCTACTGGCTCCAAGGCTGGAGCTTGGGTGGAAGCTGCTTGCCTGAGTCGAGAAGGACAAGTAGCTTTCGCTCAAGTGCAGACGGCCCTCGTACTTGTTGCCTGGGCGCCATGTTGTGCCTTTGTCGGGGTTGCTCGATGGCCCGGGTTTGTAGAGGAGCAGCTGGCAGGTGATCTCGTCGACGGGAGTCTGCGAGTCGGGCAGACGGAACTGATGTCGAAAGAGGGTTGCCTTTGTGGATCTGCGATCGCCCGAGGACAGGGAGGCAAAGGGGTCCTTGAAGGGATCGTTCTCGTCTATGAATTTCTGAGCCTTGTTGACAAACGACTGTAGCATGTCCATAGCGAGGACGCAGCTCTCTGTCTGCTGCGGCCAGAGCGATCCACAAAGCTCATGCGGCACGCTCCAGAGGCTACGGCGAGTCACCAAGGGGTGAATGTAGACGCGGTGATTGGGTGGAGGCAGAGCAATGGGCGCAAGAATGATGGTTGGGTACGTCAGCAGCGAGCTGGTGGTGCGCATGCCCGCAGCGCCGCATCCCCCGCGCTGCCGCGCCCCCACGCGGAGGGCCCAGCACCGGCGCTGATCAGGGGACGCCCAGCTGCGCCGTGTCTTCACCGTTATTTTGGAGATCTATATGCAGCCGCCTGCACCCGTCCTGCTTGAGATTCTGCGTCATCATTTCATTGCTTCCTTACTGCAGCACAGGAAAGAAGACTCCAGCACCAGGCATTGTTACCGTCACAGCCGTCCCTCGATACGAGCTCCCGCCCACCTGCTGTCGGGATCATAGGTCAAGCTGTATGGCGGCGGGCTGTTGCACGACAAGTCCCAAGATCCCTAGACCGAAGCTCTGCCCGTGTGCAACGTCTTCTTCTTCCTGCCCAGGAGGAATATGACCCCTCCGTACACGCCCGTGACGAACCAGAGAATCATGTTGATCAAGTCCAGCCACACGGCAGCCCGCATGCGACCGGTGTTGGTGTTCTGGTACGGGTTGTCGTCGGCGCGGTGGAGGTAGATGACTGCGAAGATGCCAAACGTCACCGTCCAAAGGATGCTGCTGGAGTTAGCTCAGCGCCGTGCAAGGTCCGCGGCGCACTCACAAGAGTGTCATGTCCCACACAAACAGCACGTGCGTCTTGACGAAGGGGATCATGTAGATGATGGCTGTGGCGGCAGACATGCCGGCCACCACTTCGGCATATATCCATTTGTGAGGAGTCTCGTCTCCAGTCGAGCGGTCGGCACTGAGTCGGTACCCATAGAGACCGGCGACCGCCACAGCCAGGGCAAATTGTAGGGTGCGAGCCACTGCCTTGGCGATGTAGCTCAAGGCGGTGCTCTTCTGTTCGACTTTGCTTTTGATACCCATGGTGCGAAATGGAAGTTGAGATTGTCGGAAGGAAGATGCAACGGAAGAAGCAGGGACGCAGAACGATGACTTGACAGGCGGAAGATAACAAAGAAAAGCGCTGTCCAGCAGCGACAAGGTAATTAAGGTGAGTGGGCGATGGAAGAAAGAGCTGCAAGAAGAGGATGGACGAGCTTATGAGTGTCTACGTGTGAGGGACGCGCTTTGTTGGTGGCCACGCCAGCTATGAATGAGTGGCCACGATGCCTGTAGAGTGAATGAGAACGCGTTTGCTGCGAGACCCGCCTTGCGCTCCGTCGCTCTTGCTCTTCTTGAATCTAAAACAGGGACGAGACCACTCCTCATGATCCAGCGTCACGAGTAACCAGAATTTGCGTCAGTCCAATCAGTGACATGCTTCGTCGTCATTGTAGGTTGTTGCGTTGCGAGAGCTCGGCGGCTATTGCAACGATTGGCCGGCCTTGGACGCAAGACTCAGCTGCTGAAACACCACAAACCGGCCAAGATGTCTAGCAGTGTTACGCAAGCCTCAGATGAAAGCAAAGATAATGGGCGCACAATTGTGACACGACTCTCGTAATTGATTTAGATCTTAGCTTTCTCATTAGAACCTGGGAGGTAGGCTGCTACATGGTTTCACCTATGACATCACGCTAAGACGAGAAGAGTATTCAATCAGTCTTCGAGCAGCATCTCCCCAAAAAAAAATTTGTCCTATGAAAAGGAACCTGTTCCCTTTAACACCGTGCCCCGTGAATTTTCCGTCGTTTCTGCCTCCCGTAAAATCTGCCTGTTGACATTGCCATGTCTGGAAAACGCCTCGGGTATCTGACCGAAAAAGACTCGTTGAGTTGTAGGCCGTAATGAATCACAATCATATCTCATAAGAAGCCACGACCCCTGCGCCGTCAATACTCTTCCGACCAGTGCGACGGACGTTGAATGCGTTCACCGCCGTCGTGATCGTCGAGGTCGCGCTTGAACATGTCCTTGAAGGCAGACTTGATCTTCCTCCCGATCTCGTGAGACGGCTTGGAGTTTCGCGAGTTCAGACTCTCCCCGTCCGATGCTTTGCGACTCTGCGGTGGAGTCGGATCGCATCCCTGGAAGTGGTGCGTCTGACTGGAATCAAAGCTTCCGTAGCTGTTCGGGCTTTCAAAACTTCCCGTGCCGGTGTAAGGCGTGGACCTGCTACTGGCAGAGGATCCATAGCCACGCTCCAGTGCCGATCCGCGTCGCTGACCTGCGGGATGAGGCGTGAAATGTTGCGAGTCTATCCCCGGCGAAGACAGCGTGGACGCCGGGGAGACGAGAGCAGGGGAGACCGCAGGCCGGGGAGACGTGAAGGCTGGCCTTGCTACGTGGGGACTTTGCGGCAAGCGAGCCCCTTCGGATTGAGAGTGTGACCGGGAACTGGACCGAACACCTGAGCCTCGTGGCCTGAGTGCCGAGTCTGTGGCCGACCGTCGATGATCGGCCTCTCGAGCGGCGACATGTTGAGGCGGGCTGGGCAGCGCAGGAGGGTAGTAAGGGGACTGCACAAGATGAGGATGGGTGACCATGGTCCCGCCGGGTGCTCTCCGATCCATTTTGCGTTTGGATGGTCAGCGGCTAGAGATCACCACGTGTGGCATGCTCCAATAATGCAAACCCCAGAGAACGCGGCCGGGTTGGTCAGTTTGAATGTCAGCGGCCTTGAGTGGGTCGTGTCTGCTTCGAACGGCAGCGTAAGAACAGGTCAGGACGAGCGCTTGAAGAGTGGGCCTGGAGGAAACTGGGGCCAGTATTTGATGGCCATGGTTCTGCTGCGCCGCATTCACCGCGGCTTGTGAGACGGGGCACAGCGACAAGCAAGCGCCGCCGACGTGTATGATCGTCGTCGGGAAGGCGCGCTACCCACAGCCGCGGCGAATGAACAAGGCGGACGATGGCAGCGGTATGCAGGCGCTGAAACGCTAGACAGGCCAGGGGGGAGTGTCAGCAGGCAGACACGGCAGAGCAGTCGCGCGGTAGCGAATGGGGCGGCTGGGTCGAGCGCTACGAAGGGTACCAGGCTTGAACGGACGAATAGGTGCGTAGGTGATGGCCGCGCATGGTCACACACACGGGGCTATGTATGTATCCATCGGCCGAAAATCTACCCCGGTCAGGCCGGACAGCGCCTTTGCCCTGCAGGCTCAAGGCGCGGCTATGGCTCAGTCACAACGGGAGTATGCCCACTCGAATGGGGGTAAGGGGAAGAGGGGAGGTTTCAGTCATCAAAGATGAGGCAGCATGTTCGAAGCGGCGTCTTCCAGTTCAATCGGCAGCAGCGGCGTCTGCTGAGCCAAGATGGCGCCAATGTATCTAGGCGATGAACTGTATCATAGCGTTATGGCAGTTGCAAGCGCCGAGTGGAGACACGCTCCACGGAGAGATGCTGGATGTGTTGCACGGGCGCTTCGATATTTCCGTGAGCATCACGTGAAGGCAGAGGCAAGGCCAGCACGATCGGCACAGCAATCGACCAGTGAGGCGAGGCTGTCATGTCTGCAGTCAGCCCTAGGTCGCAGGGTGGGGCCTCAGGGTTGCACTTGCTTCCCAAGGGTGCAAGCGCCGGCGCTTGGAAGACGCGGCACATTGTGCCTCCGCTGGCAGGGTCATCTTTGCTGTCCCACTCGCCTCGCGCCCCTCCCTCGAAGCGCCCGGGCTAACCGACGCTAGCGAGACTGTCCGTTCCGCCCGCCGCCGCCCCAGCGAATAAGACGCCCAGTCGGTGAGGATATGCCTCCCAGGCCGGGTCTGTGCAGCGCGACTGGGGCTGCAATCCTGCAGGCACGCCCTCTGAGTGGAGGAGCCCCGCAGACCGGCACTCAGCCTGCGCCGACGCTGATTCGCAGGCCTGTGCCCCATCGCTGCACGCGCTTTCTCGTCCCCTGCGCCAGCACAGGTCTGGCCGGCGGCTGGAGAAATGGCGGCCCTGGGCTTCCTCATAAGCCCTCCAGATCCTTGAGGATTCTGCTGAGCCTGCTAACACACAAGGCACAGCGTCAGCATTGCCATCTGGCTTGTTTCACTGCATCAGCCTCGCTTGCAAACACTTGCCCCGACAGCCCACCTCCCACCGCCCACTGTTCACCATGTTCTCGCTCCGCACAATCGTCGCCGCATTCGTAGCTGCACAGCTTGCGTCGGCCCATCTCGTGGTGACATATCCAGGATGGAGAGGCGACAACCTCGCGACCAATGGCACGTACAACCTCGATGATTACAAGCCAGACCATTTCCCTTATGGCATGCAATGGGCATATCCATGTAAGCTGCGCCGCTCCTCCCACCTGTGAACGACACGACGCTGACCCGGCGACAGGCGGTGGCATGAAGATGTCAGAAAACCGTACCTACTGGCCCATCACCGGCGGCGCCATCAACTTCCAACCCGGTTGGTTCCAAGGCCACCAAATTGGCCTCCTGTACATCAACATGGGCCTGCCCGACTATTATAGCCACGAGCTTGGATACAAAATCCCCCAGAACTACTCTCACAACGTTATCAAGCCGTTCCAATTCACCGGCCCCACCAACGATGCATGGCCGGGACTAAACATCTGCTTGCCTCAAGTGCCTATGGCGCCTGGCATTGACTATGAAGAAGGCATGAACATCACCATCCAGATCGTTGAGGCCGCTCAGCACGGTGCAGCGCTCTACAACTGCATTGACGTTACTCTCACCTCAAACATGTCCAAGGTGGAGCCCGTCACGGAGAAGAACTGCTACAATGATACCAAGTCCATCTCCTTCCAGCAGCAATACTACACCGCTCAGCTAGACGCGACCTCGGCAGCACCAATCATCGCGGCTTGGAGCAGTACTGCCTTGGTATCATTTGCTTTAGCCGCGTTTATGATGCTATGACGGCTCTGATCAAATGATCTCATTTATTTCGCCTTTCGTACCGCATTTTCTAGGGCAAAACGGCGTTCCGGGTGCATTCATGAAGGAGAGACGACCTTGGTTGTACGATCTACATGCCTTTTATGGTCCCACCAATCTTTGGCATTTACATATGATACCACTCTTAGTCCTAAGAGTAATAGAGACAGCACTTTAGTCCTGTAAGAAAAATAACTTTACAACTTACCGACGCCGCTCCAACACCGTGACTACCGATTCAGCCCATATGTGTGGTGCATGCAGGCCGCACCGTTATAGCTAACCATGCCCGAGACTCAGTGTGATAATGATGTTAGGACAACGGGACTGCCATATTGCGTGTCAATACAACGCATCATAGGACTATAGACTACACAGCAACAAGCCCCACACCCTTGCATGCGCCGCTCTGATCAAACTCTACCCCTAGCAGCTCTTGCGCAATCCACTGTGCAGTGATGGTGTGCAGACTCGGCTTAGGCACGCCGTCGCCTTGCTCAATCTTGCTACTAACTGTGCCTTCAGGCAACGCGTCAGCAGTGGCGAGCGACCGGAACACGACCAGCTGATCTTCCATCCACTGATCGACTTCGCGTCCTTCAAGCAGCGCGTTTCCTAGTTCACCCACTACCTGCGCGGCCATTTCACGCGCTACAGAGCTCAACACGTCAGCAGGTTCTCCGTCCGCTCCTCCTCTCTTGCTCTTCCGCTCTGTACCCCCCGAGCGCAGACCTTTGCCGTCGTAAAGCCAATCGGCGCCGATGCGGAAGCCCGAGTGTTGGATACCCACAAGAAGCAGGTAGAAGCGTTTATTGCTCGCATCGTTGGACGACGAGGTGGTCACCTGGACTCGCGGCGCACTGCCAACAGGCTTGGGCTTACCGGATAGTAAGCCAGGGAAGAAAGTGTCTTGAATGAGTGTGAGTGTGGACGAACGCAATGCATCGATTGCGGCGGTGGTTGGTGCGAGAATGTGGATCTCTATGCTCTGCAGCGCTGGGTTCTTTTCATCAGACTGTGGCGGTTGTGGCGGTTTGGAGAGGAATGAGAACGGGGCGAGCGTAGTTTCGTTGACTAGGGGTTGGATGAGGAGAGATACTGAACCTAAAGCGCTTCGTGCGCCTGTTGTGTATCCCCTGCTGAGCGATATGAGCCGTATAGGATCGAGACCGAAGCGCACCAGGTTGGGTGAAAAGACATGCAACAGATAGTCTATGCTCGGCGAGAGAGGGACATTGGTCCCCCCCTCGATCGTTAGCAAGATAGGTGTTGATGACCTGCCAAGAGCAGCATGTGTAGGCGGGCAAAACAGTAGGTATGGAAGCAGCGTCTGGAGGACAAGAGTTGCGGCTCCGTTGGTCTCCAAGCTGATGTTGATCCTTAATGCTTGTGTGCCATCCTCAAGATTGCAGACTCCTACCAACAGATCACGCTCTTTGCGAGATACGTTGCCGAGACCTGGTTCAAAAACAAGAGTGCGGCTTCGCAACTCCAGTCCTTCAACGCGAGCATTGCATGCCTTTGCCAGCCACTGTACAGAGGTAAGATGTTGCCCCTTGAGACCACCACCACCAGACCGATTGCCTCGTATGTTTGTCAGTGTGATGGGCACAGATGTCAACGCTGAGAGGGTAGCAGCAATGCGCACGACTTGACCACCACCTTCAAGATGAGAGGCGTCTATTGTCCGGTGCTTCATGATCTTGCCAGTTGTTCGGTGAAGAATTTGCTTGATCGAAATGCTTACTTGAAAGATTAATGGGTCTGGGATTACCTTGTTACAACATGTGCAAGGAACATGGTTGCCTCTGAAGAAGTTCGGGGAGTCATGCATCGGTCGCTGTCGATGTTATTGACTCATCTCAGCCCTGAGAACCTGAGCTCGTTCCCACAACAACCAAAACCCACGAGATGGAAGAGAAAAAAAAAACCCACACTTTTTGGATGGCTTAGCTTATTCAACAGAAGATGGCGCATAATTTTTTTATTAGATGACGTCGCGGCTCTGTGACGAGGAGAGCCTCAAGGGACTACAATTCCCCTGAGGGGTTTAGGGTCTGTAGATTGTAGATTGAATGCCTAAAGTTTGTTGTTACCTTTCTCTGTCTATGGATTGATTTTCCTTTCCGAGTGGTTCGTATCTATCAACACTTTGGAGCCTTTCTTGCTGCTTCCTCCTTCTCCATTCTTGTTCGACGCCATGCCGCACCATATCTTTGCAGCACAACTAAGATTGGCGTTAAGACAAGCAAAACCAGAGACACAAATGTGAAGCACCAACCACGCCCCATCTTTTCGATCATGATGATTATCAAAGCTCCTGTTGCTCCACCCAACCAACACCTACATAGATTATTGGAAGCAGTCGCGGTGGACGGGCTATGCGGATGGTAGTCGACGATCATGACGTTCATGACCTGGAAACAGCCCGTTACTGACAAGCCTATGACAAACTGGAGGACAAGGGCTGCTGCAAGCGGCCCGTCTATCTCCATCACCCACCCATACGCAAGTAAGCTCGCAGAGCCCACCAGAGCCTGTGGGAGAGCAACAGGGACACGTGCACGCTCGAGCGGAAAGTCTTTGATGTTCTGTGCTCTTCGTTTGTCCACCGTGATGCCTGTCTTCTTCGCCACCCTCCGAAAATTCCAGTCGAGCAATCGCCCGTTTATGAGAGGAGCTAGGAAGCTGGCGACGCCGAAAGGTATATAGGCTAGACCAATCTGTAGATCATTGAATCCATATATTTCGCCAAATAGATACGGTGTCGAGGCAATGATGGTGTTGAAAGCGGAATAGACAATGGCATTGTAGAACAGTAATAGTCCAAAGTCTTTGTGGAAGATGAGCCGGATAGACTTCCAGGGATTGGGCATGCGAAGTTTGCGGGCTTCTACGATTTTGGCAGTGACTGTATCATGGGAAGCATCAATGCCATTGCTTTGGGAACGGCCCCGGCTTGCTAGGTAGGAGTGTAGCGACATATTCCAGGCTACAGCAATATGTCAGCAGAGAGTCAGAAACCGGACAGGACTTTATTTTACTTTGGGGTTGGATACTGCCGTTCCCGACAACATTTCGACCTGTCTCGGGGAAAACAAGGATGAGTGGAACCATGTACACTCCAATGAGAATCACGAGAAACCAGAAGATGCTCCTCCAACCAAGGAACTGAGCGAGGATACCACCAAGGACAGGGCCAACCGCAGTGCCCACGGCAGTTCCCGAGGTCACCCAGCCCATGTATTTGCCTCGAGTAGAATGCGGGCTCACATCGGCTGCCACTCCGGCCGCAATCGCAACAGTGCTGCTGGTACCAGCACTTTGCAACATGCGCAACGCCAGTAATGATCCAAAGGAGTCTTGAAGTGCAAGACCGATGTTGGCAATAATGTAAATGACGAAACCAACGATGAAAACCGGCCGTCGGCCTATTGTGTCGGCAAGGTCACCAAATAGAACAGGGGCTAGGCCTTGCCAAATCATGTAGGTGAGTAGAGTAAGGTTGATGGCTGAAGCAGTGACGCCAAGATCATTGGCGAGGACGTTAAGGGCAGGAAAATAGATAGTTGCGGAAAGAGGCGAGACGAGACCGGCAAAAGCAGCCATGAAAATGATAAAGGACACTTTCCGTGGAGTGAATGTCGTGTAGGCGGCGTCTTGTTCGGACAAAAGGTAGTTATCATCATCAGGATTGCCCTTCAGCCGGGGCTGTTCTGCTACTTTCTCTTCTCTGGGTCGCGCATCATCGTGATGAGACATCTTGGTAGTCTGTATTGAGTCGACGACATGTGCAGAAATAGGGTTTCCGATTGGAAAGATCTTGCGAGACGTGCATCGCCCTTCATGGAACTCACAGCAGTCGCATGTGTGCAAAACCCTGCAGATGGAAAAGTAGATATTTCATGCGCTGTGGTATTGTTGCATCTTGGCTTCCGTATTTATCGTTTTCTTGGCTTTTCTAGGTGGTATGCCGTCGGTGTAAGCTGCAAAAGACCGACGGTGTAGATCACCACAACCCAAGAAAGCTTCCAGCAAGGACAATGCTTGGCCCAGAGCGCGGATCGTCGAGTTTACGTAACATATGGTGATCCCTGGACTAGGGATGGGCCGTGGGGGCCGCTCCAGGGGCCGCTTGTTGACCTGCATGATCGACCGCTTCTCGGAATCCTCTGTTTCCTATGGCCGCCATGCAGCCTGCAGCAGGTCGTTACTACGCTGCCTATTTGCCAAGGATGATCGCGATCTATCTGCTGGGCCATTTTCCCGCTGATCTACTTTGTAGATTGTGGCATGAATCTAAAGCAAGTCGCCATAAGTGATGCCCAGGCTTATTATGATGCTTGTTAGTTAAGGATGAACACCAGCTCGCAAATTGTGCCGCTGACCTAGTTCCCGCCAACACTGATTTCAACGTCGCCGCTTAAGGCACTGCGCAGTACCAGTGAAGCACATCTAGTCTGTCCACGTTCCGACGTGATTTGCAACTAATGTGTGCTCACCTTGGCATCCTACCCGCTGTGCAACTTGTGTTCCAGTGCACTAGACGCACCTTGCGTAGGTTTTGTGACGTGCTTGACGTAGGATCAGCGAGATTGCCAAGCGAGCGGACAAACTTCAACCCCAGCCTGCCAAGTCCAATGAAAGTCGTTCGTGTTGAACGTGCACGCATTCGAAGACTCTAGAGCTTCCAGAGAGCTCGCGGAAATGAAGTGTGCTTTGGACAATCCGTTCCATTTCCAAAGCCTGGCTTGTCTAATTTTGTCGTGTATGGTAAACACATTTGCGGCTCGAACCAAGCTCTTTCCTTGATCGTCCTGGACCTTGGTGGGCAGGTGCCTAGTAGAGCTTGTATGCCCACACTTCAGTCTAGTATTGTATGGGCGGGGCGCTAGCCAATTTATGTGGGAAAGACACTACTGCGGTCACCGTTGCAAAACCTCGCTTAACATGAGCTTAGTCTGTTGAGCCAAGGCCCGTAACTAGCTATTCTTGAGCTGAAAAAGAGATTTTACGGCCCCCACGAGTACCCAGAGATCTTGATCACGGGCTTGTGGCGAGTTGTGTCGTGATGTTGAACAGCGTGTATTGATCTTTGGGGTATAGTCTCTGAAAAATTTCAGCTTGATGTTACAGAGGTGACGTTGATCTTAGGCAAGATTAACTTTACTATTCGCTTCGGGTCACAAACACACCCTTCACCTGTGAAAATCTTAGGAGAATTGTTTTACTCTGGTCTGCTGGGTACTCGTGCACAACCCTGTTGGCATGGCCACGTTGCGTGTAAGCATTCGGACTTTCCGAGGCCGATGGGGGATATTTAAGGAACAGTGCTCTCCTGTGAAAATCGGCTTCAATACAATCCTGCAAGTATCGCCTTATTGTACATTGTTTAAAGCACACCACAAATACCACACGGCCCGAAATGTGCGGCATCTCCGCCATTGTAGCCCTAAATCAGAAAGGAAACCTTCGCTTTTCTCAGGACACGGTACTCATCCTTTGCATTTTGGATTCTGAATTTAGTTGCTAATATTAACAGGTCGAAGATTTTACTCCGAACCGAAAGGGAAGCGACAGCGGATACAGCACTGATGGATCAGACTCTGAATTTCAAAGACTCCACAAGAAAAAGGATATTGCAGAGAGGTTGGACAGAAGCTTAAAGTTGATTGACCATCGAGGACCCGATTCTAGTGACCAATGGCTCAGTGAAGATGGCAAAGTAGGTAAGGCATCATTAATGAACGCACCCATTTCACTATTCAACATGCTGATCGTTCTAGCACTGGGTCACGTCCGATTGGCTATCAATGACCTCAGTCCTGACGGGGCTCAACCATTCCACGATGAAGATAACCACATCCATGCAGTCGTGAATGGTGAGTTATATGATTCAGATCGCATTCGAGAAGAGCTTTGCAAGACGACAAGCTACCCGTTCAAAGGAACGAGCGATAGTGAGATTGTGATTGCCCTTTACAAAAAGCATGGCCTTTCATTCCTCGAGCATTTGCGTGGAGAATTCTCAGTATGCATCTATGATTCCCAAACCAAGACATTCATCGCGGCCAGAGATCGTTATGGTGTGAAACCTTTATTCTACACGACAGTAGGAAACAGGTTGCTGGTTGCATCTGAAGCAAAGGCATTCCTTCCTCTTGGCTGGCGACCGAAGTGGGATGTTAAGTGTCTGATGGACGAAGGCTGGCGCCAGGATCAAAGGACGCCATTCTTAGGCGTGAACAAGGTCCGACCTGGCCATTACATTACCTGCAGTTCGATGGGATCCCTTGAGCACAGGCAATATTGGGACATTGATTTCCCAAACAAAGTAAGTCGACCGCATTGGACAAGCTAGATAGGCATGATCTAACCAGATCTCACCCATAGAACACTCCAGATGTCCGGAACGAGGAAGACCTCGTCGCAGAAGTCCGTGAACGTCTGTTAGACTCCATAAGACTACGACTTCGCGCTGACGTGCCTGTGGGCGTTTACTTGAGCGGCGGTCTTGACTCTTCTGCAGTAGCTGGCATGATGTGCCACCTTATCAAAGAAGAGGGAGCCAAAGTTGGTAGTCAGAGCGGCCTTGAGCGAGTAACTTGCTTCAGCATTGCTTTTGATGAAGGAAGCGGAATGGATGAGTCCGGTATGCGCCTGGTCTTCCTATCGCTAACATGTCTTTGCAGATATGCTAATTCGAAAGGATAGACATTGCAAGGCGAACGGCCGAACATTTGGGGGTCAAGTTTGTCCCAAAGCAAATGAATGAAGAAGAGATATCGAAGCGCTTTGAAGATGCGGTCTGGCACGCAGAGCACCAGAACTATGATCTGAACTTCGTGGGAAAATTCGCGCTTTCGGAAGCTCCACGGGAGTTGGGCTACAAGGTGGTACTCACTGGTGAGGGTGCTGATGAGGTGGGTGATCCACTTGTCCTTTTTACTCAGCTCTGTGAGTTTTCTTGCTAACAATTTGCAGGTTTTTGGGGGCTATCCGGCACATCTGCGCGATTTTGTTCGCGCTCCTGATCCATCCTGGCCCGCGTCTTCCTTGACGGAAGCTCTGCGCCAACATCACGAGGGTTTTATCGAAACCAAGACGGCAGCTTACTATTCTCGGCGCGCTTTGAATCCCATCAATCCTGACACTCCACAAGTAAGTATCCCAACGGCTTCACTAGAGATTTCGCATGCTTAACCTCGCGTAGTCTCAGACCGCCCTCAAACAGCTCAATTCGATCTCATCGCCTCTGCCAATGGCCTCATATCAATTTCCACCAATGCTTCTTTCTCCGTGGACATCACTTGCGTACGGTCCTTCTTTCCCGCTGTCGATTGTGGCCGCCAATACCGATGGGCGCATTCGCTCCCTGATGCAGAATAAATGGCATCCCCTTCATTCGGCTTTGTACTGCTGGTCCAAGGGCAACCTGTCCAACGTCCTCCTTGCTTGTCTTGGCGACCGCGCCGAAATGGCACATTCGATTGAGGGTAGAGTTCCGTTCATTGATCACGAGTTGGCTTCGTTTGTGAACGGTATACCGCCTAGCCTCAAGATCAAATACAACCCTCCGAGCCCTGGTGAGGATGCCGGCAGCGGGACATTCACAGAAAAATGGATCCTTCGTGAGGCAGCCAAGCCGTTCATAACCGAGGAGATCTACGCGAGGAAGAAGCACGGTTATGCGGCGCCGACCAAGTGGCCTGTGAATGGGCATTTGCACCGCATGTTCGCTCGCATCATTACCAAAGACAACGTGGACCAATTGGGGTTTGTGGAGTGGGATAAGGTGAAGGGGATTGTAGATGTTGCATTTGTGACTGGAGAGGGTCTGGAGGCGACCAGAGCGCTCCGCATCGCCAACGTACTGGCGCAGTGGATTGTGATGGGACAGCGATTTGGGATCGAAAAGGCCGAGGCACCCGAGGAGTTCTGAGGCAGAGCGTGCCGCTGATGGTATTGTCATAGTCGTACACAGCCCTAGAACATAGATATGCAATAGACTTGCTTCCCTCCTCCTTTTGGTCTGTATGAATGCTTTCGTGCTCCCGCGACGCAAGGACAGGCTAGCTGTTGACTCAAGATGCTACGCTCCCTTTCCGCACCCACTCTGCGAACTCACTCCGGGCCTCGCGCACGCCCCAAAAGCTTCTTCGCTCTTCTAGTCCCCTCCATGGATTCCCGCTGCCACCTTTGTTTTGCCCAGATGCGTTGCCGCTACTTTCGCCGACGAGCCCAGCAGCTGCAGGACTCTTGAAAAACTGCTCGCGACTCTCGGTGGCGGGGTCCCATCCTTCGCGCTCGATACGACCAGCCCACTCAGACCAATTTATGGGCCGCAGGGGCGATGATGAGAGGACGAGCGAGAGCAGGAGAAGTGTGGTGGTTGCAATCAGTTCAAGGGTGATGTCGAGGGGCAGCGAGGGTTTCGTGCCAGCGAATGAAGGGTGACTGTGAAGAGATTGATGCTCATGAACGGAATAAAGACTACAGAAGATGGGTCAGTGTCCATAAGGACGAGCACAGTGGAGGGAAGGAGAAATCATACGCATGAAGGAGGAACACGGTGGAGAAGGTCGCAAGGGAGGTTTGAAGGAGCGGCATGATCCAAAGATCTTGACCTGACCAGACCAAGCAGACTGGAATACCTGTGGAAGTCAAATCTCAAGCTCTTGGAGAACGCGGAATTGGTCTGTGGTTGAGACGATGGGTGGTGAAGCAGTGGATTAGGTTCAAGCATTGCGCTGAAATGTTTTCAGAGCATGGGTGCTTGGCAGTTTCACGGTGTTGCGAAAGGCTCCCCCTTCAGCAGGCATGGAAGCAGGGCGTTTTCATGATCTTGATTATTCAGTTGGAGGTTATCTTCTCTGCGTTATACTATGTTTGCGACCTATAATTTGACGCTCCTGACCAGTCCCTTCTTGATGCCCGTGAGTTCACCTCCGTACCCACCTCGACCCTCGCCGCCCTTGTAGATGGGCTTCATACTTGCCAGTTTCTTGGTCTTGTCCTCGAACTTTCTGCGCTTCTTTACTCGAGGATTCTTGACATCTTTGCTTCGCTTCGGTGTCAGACCCTTGTTCTTTTGGATCTGGTATCCAATCTCGCGCCGCCCATCGGCTCCCACTTTTGCGTCAACATGGCGAACGACTTGGGCGCCCTCCTCTCGTGCCTGTGCATAAGCTTGGTCGCGTGACTTCTTGTTGGCCTTCTTTGCAGCAACCTTGCCTTCTAGCGCGCGCACATATCCGTCGTCCTGCTCAGTGCCTAATTTCTCCTCACGCTCCAAGTTTGTCTCGATGCCGTCTTCGTTTCCAGAGTCATGGCCAAGCTTGTCCGGCACCTGTTGCCCTCTCTTCTCGGCTTCTTTCATCAGCCTGTCTTGCCTATCACGTAAACGCTCTCTCCTCGGCAGATCGTCGTCTCCGCCAGCCGCACGCCCTGCATTCGCGCGTTTGTTCGCCTTTTGTGCGATCTGGCTGGTATAGAAGCGTAGCGAACGCTTCTTTCGCGCCTTCTCCGCCGCTTCGTGCTCTGTTAGAGTGGGTTCATCGCCAATATCGGAATCTACGTCGGTGTGGTTGGTGACAAGAAGCGCTGTGGAAGTAGCATTGGCACCATTGCGCTTCTTCGATGCTGCTAAATCGGCATCTAGCGATGCGAGAGAGGCCTCTGTGGCCTTGCGGCGCGCAGCGCGACGGGCTTCCGAGGCGGCTGTGACAACATCTGTGCTTGATTTCGATTTCGTAGGAGCTGGTTTGCTGGTCAACAGATGGCGGTCAACGTCTTCTTCACTGGCAGCCTCGGAACTGGAGAGGGGTTCAGCTAGCTCATCAGATACCAGCGGCGAGGACAATCGCAAATCTCGGACCATGTCCCAGCTCTCTCGGCAGCTTACAAGAGTGTCCATGATTTCATGCTCACGAAGTAGATGCGGAGCCATTGGTAGCTTGTCGCCGTTCTCGCTGCTTGAAGTAAGTAGAGCAAAATACATGGCCAATGATCCGAGATAGGCCGAGAGAGCTTGAAATTTTACAGGGGTAATGGAGTCCGTGGTGGGAAAAGCTTTCGCAGCCGTAGATAGCTCCGCGTAAAGGGGTTGTAGCGTCAGAAGCTCTTGTGACAGAGGCTCAAATTCTGGATACCTCAACTTGAGCATCTTTAGCCTAGCCTCGGGCGCCATGGCTTCATCAATTTCGAGCTGAGGGAGTACTTCTACAATTGCTCCATCTTGATGCTCTTCTCCGGAAATTCTGTCATCATCTGTGCGCCAGGTGGTTTCTTCAAAGGCAAAGTCGGCCTCTCTCAGAGCTTTCCGGCGCTTTTGTTGCAGCCGACGTGCTTCTTGCTCCTCGGCCAGCGCCTCCTCTTCTGTTTGAATTTTGTCGGCATTGTAATAGTCGGACCGGGAGTCTCCCCAGCCTAGGGTGTCTTCGTCTTCGTCATCTGGCTTGACAGCCGTGCCGTCGTTTTCAAGCTCGTCTTCAGAAGTGACAGCATCCCTATCTTCGTCGTCCTCGTTGTCGGAATCCTCGTCTGCTTGGCTGTCAGAATAACCAAGGACTTCCTCATCCGACGCTTCGATCATTTCGTCCTCGAACTGCTTCCGTCTTTTGGACTGGGGCCCATCGTCGAGGAAGATCCTGTCGCGATTGATGTGGAACTCATCATCTGAACCCGCGACATCTTCGTACGAGGTAATTGCAAGCTTAGAATTGCCAGGTCTGAAATCATCGTCGTCTCGGGAGGGGGCTTGCTGAGCGCCACCTCTTTTGCGTTTCGCCATGGCAGCGTCGAATACCATAAAGCTCAAAAGTTCGCCAGCGAAAAAGTTGGTAGATTGAACCTGCGGAGTTAAGAGGACGCCGTTTGGCTTGGCATGATTTGTCCCATGATGTCTCCTTCCATCGTCTGCCACGTCGGAGCTTTCGCCCATCAACGACATTTCGGCGACTTGTAGTTCAGCTGCAGCTGGAATCCATCAGGTCATTTGGCGTCTGTCTCGATGCAGCCTGTCGATCCGATGAAGTCGTAGTATACTGACAGGTTCAAGTATCACTCCAGAGTTGTCTCCTTCGAGGAGTTGGCCCACTCTGAACTGTTCTGCCTTGCCGAGATTTTCGTCCGGCGTGTGCTTCCCCATCCACAAATTTAGACTGCTCGACCTTGTCTCACTCGCTGTTACCATAGCTCAGGTGCTCGATCTTTGATCCTTCTTGGATGTGGTAGCGCACCGCGTTGTGTGCGTTGGCCGAAGAGCTGAGGCTCTGCAGGCGACATCGGCAAGAAGCCTCGAGGCAGACTCACTTGTTACTTGATATCCCCGGAAGGGCATCTCTTATGCTTTGGGATCTCTTTTCCCCCCTTCTTCTGAACAGTTCCTCTCGTTTCTTGGCGTGTCTGCCGAGCCGCCACCCCCGGCCACCATGGCTCTTGCGTATCGCGATGTTCATGACCCGGTTCCCCATCGCCGGACTTCCTCGTTGTCTGATCAGACCAAAAAGGGTTACAAAGTCGTCGTTGAGTCTGTGCTAGAAGAGAAGAAGCCACTCAAATCTCACGTCGGTACCGGAACCTGGACCCATAGCTCCTTGCTAACCAAATATTAGGTCTGCTATTCTGAGACTGCGCCAGCTGGCTATACCTTCGTACCGGTTGGAATCCCTGATTTGACCGATGCGTGTAAAGAACTTGCCAGAAAACGCGGACTTGACATTCTTATCGTTTCTGTACGTATTTTATCAGTCTGTTATTGTGTCCATTCTCACTAAATCCACCGGAGACGCCTATAACACACCGTGCCCATCTCAACGCCGAACATATTTCGCACCACATCCATCGTATAGGGCACCACTTCCCGAATAAAATAGTCGACGATGTGCGCGCTGCAATGCACAATGACCGTGCCCACCAGGCCATTGGGACGGCGTCCATGAGCCGTCGTCTCGATGCACAGAGTCGGCGAATGGGCTTAATTGGCAGCACTGTGACTGCTCAGCAGCGCTCGCAACAAATAGCAGGTGCTATCAAGGAACTCTTTCCACGCATACCCGACGAGGACTGCTCTTCTATTGTCGAAAGGGCGTTTCAGACGGTTGGTACTTCCCCCCTTTAGCTTTGTCCGCATGCTGATCTCCCTAGGGTGCCAATACCGTCGGTAATGCCGTTGAGCTTCCTCTCGCTCGGCGCGTGCAGCTGGCAGTGGTTGCCCATATTCGGCACGTTCATACCGACTATGACGTCCTTCTGAAGTTATTCAAATGGGGAAGAGCCCGTCAAATCGTCGAGGAACCATGTCTCCAGGTCATCACAAAGTGGCGTGGCGAGAGGGACGAGCACGATGATGATCTTGCTGAGCTCGAACAGGTCTTTCGAGAAGTGATTGTCATTGACGATTCAGACAATGAAGACGACTTTGAGGCTCCATCGCTTGGACATCGCCGTCGCCGCTCACTATCTTTAGAGATCGTCAGTCAGCGAACGGTACCCGAACCGAGCAGTGGCTATGTTTCTGCTCCACGGAAGAAAAAGCGCCGTCTCTCACCGCCAAAGTACCACTCGCCTCCTCCTCTCCAGCACGTCAATCCGCACGCCCCAGACATAGTCCACGTGCGCCCGCAACGTGGCCCTCTACCGCGACAAATCCTGCAATTAGATGAGATGACACGCCGAGCTGAAGATCTGAGCCCCCAAATACTACCACAGTACCAAGGAAATCAGCTAGGCCGACTTCCTACGACATCAAGTTATAGCTATCCGGCTGCTCATCGTCATACGCCTGCGCATGCGCAGGACCATCGTAGACAAGATTTGCCAGGTGACCAACCCATGATGCCACAAATACCCGAGTATGCTCCGCCTGCAGGATATAATGTAGCTATGGCGCCTCCTCGGAATGAGCGGGTTTATCAATCTATCGAGGGTAAAGCTTCTGGGTATCGCTATGATGGGCAACATCATGAACGTGGCTATTGAGACTGTCCAGTATCACAAAGCATATTTAGCATAGCAAACTTGATACTCATAATGTCAGATTTACATAATGGCTCCTTTTCGCCTTAGCTTGATTGGGCTTTTGTTCTTGTTTGACATGTACGGCCATACCTCCCCTCATATTCAGCGCTTTCAGCCAATACCTCGGGTATATTCGATGTGCTGGCGGCCTCGAGTGCTCGTTCGCAGCTTCTTTGGCGCTGAGTACGGTTGTAGCGGTAGCTTTACAGGCACGCCACAGCAGGGCCATACAGAGGACGCAGAAAGAGTGATCGGCAATCCAGACGGTTCTGGAGACCTGAGAACCAATTGCTCCTAGCTCCTAGCATTCGATGTATGTCAGGGTTCAACCCAGGTAACATTCTCTTGAACAGGTAAGCTCTTCAAAAACGAACATCACTGGGCGAATCTGGTATGCACGCAGCATTTCGAACGTCGATTGAGCTAGGTGATGATCTCGTCAACAGCTTCGCTGGGGTCGGCGC
Source organism: Carpinus fangiana (assembly GCA_006937295.1). Lineage (NCBI taxonomy): Eukaryota > Viridiplantae > Streptophyta > Magnoliopsida > Fagales > Betulaceae > Carpinus > Carpinus fangiana. The sequence continues at coordinate 53,203 of VIBQ01000136.1, forward strand.
AAACTCGGTGGTCCCGAAGAAAAAAATGGGCTGTTTCCTGAAAATACCCGATCCTTATCACGCGTGTGAACATGAGGAATTAGAAGGGCTGTAGACCGTCCCCAATATGTTGACAGCATACCACCAGCCTTATTTGCGGCAAGCATTTCTTGACGCTTCAGCCTGTTTCTAGGATGAACAGTGTATTTGCGAAATCGACATCATGGCTGTTCTGCACTGTTTGACTGTCGCTAGCGGATGTGATCTTTTTGGGATGAACGAGACGGTGCCCACACTCAGGAGATGAATAGACTGCAGACGTGGAAGATGTAGACGTTAAGTGCGCCTCAAGAGGGCGTGCTGGGGCGACAGCCGGCGGGAAATGGAGACAGAAATTTCGTGACCATTGCGTCGTCAACTAGAGGGCACAAATGTCTACCTCCGTACGGACTCATCTTCATCGTTCGGCGTTCCTCCCAACCTCTCATCCTCTTTTCCGTCCGTCGGCTTGGTGCCACTGGAAAAGGCTGGGGCGCCACTGTAAAGCTGATAACTCTTCCCACTGGCATCTCCTTCTAGCTCCTGCGAGACACTGATGGGCCTGTTGCCGCGGAAGCGTTTGCGCATGTCGACCCAACCCTTCTTGCACTCGGCGTACGACTTCTGGAGCTGCTGGCATTTGGTGGGGAGAGTCTCGCGAAGAGGCGGCCGTAGACAATCACCAGGCTTGTTCCTCTCGATGAAGACGCAATCTGAGTATTGAAGACAATGAGCCAGCTCTGCACCTGCTGATAGGTTAGTTGCAATGCTTCTTTCTTAGGTTATTCGTGGAAATTGGTAGTGATGTACGCACGGATGTCTTTACACGAGGAGGGCATGTTTGGAGTCGGCTGGCGAGGAATTGATCTAAGCAGTAAAAGGCCGAGCTATCGTGTCATAGCGAGACTTGGATTGATGGATGTCGAACAATTATAAGGCAAAGCTCTCGCGGCGAACTAATGAACGCGTGCGGCACCCTGCATCTACAAAGCTCGCCAAGAATGACGTCGATGTTCTTATTCTTTGGATTGCATGTGCTTGCGCTCCTCGGTCGCCAGCTCTGTTCTATACCACGGGCAGGATTGCGTCGTACTTACCGCCCCCTACCCAGTGTGCCGTGTAAGACGTCAAAAGAATCTCATTTCCTTGCCACTCCTACCCTCGCCCCGCCCTTCCCAGACCCTCAAGACGAAGTCAACAGCTCCGTCGATATTGCTCATGAGCCTAGTATAGAGCCCACAAATATGCCTGCCGTTCCAGTCATTGGCCGTCTTTTCTTCCGCGAATATCTTGCCCTGGTCGGATCCTTCCTCCTTGTTGGCCTCGAGATCTTCGTTCGCATCGTTACCCTCGCCCTTCCGACACGCGTCATCAACCTCCTCTACAATGCCTCGAAGCGCGCGTTCAACGTCCTATCCTCCCCTCAAGGTCGGAAGGCTCGCACTTCTAACCGCAAAATTGTCAATCCCATCGCACAAGCGTCGGATTTTGTCGATTTATGTGAGCTGTTTGGCTACTATGCCGAGGAGCACGTAGTTCAGACTGAGGATGGCTATCTCTTGGGACTCCACCGCCTAGGATGGCGGAAAGGCGAAGAAGATCAGCGCGTCAATGCCGGTCCCGGCAGCATTCAGAAAAAGGTCGTGTACTTACATCACGGCCTGATGATGAATAGCGAGGTCTGGGTTTGCTTGACTGAGGCCCAGCGTTGTCTTCCCTTTACCCTCGTTGAGAAGGGCTACGACGTCTGGCTCGGCAACAATCGCGGCAACAAGTATTCAAAGAAATCAGTACACCACTCTCCCGCCTCGACTGCCTTTTGGAATTTCAGCATGGATCAATTTGCCTTTCATGACATCCCAGACTCCATAGAGTACATCCTCTCTGCTACCTCGCGCGAATCCCTATCCTACATTGGCTTCTCGCAGGGTACGGCCCAAGCATTCGCTACGCTTTCTATACATCCTACACTAAACGACAAGGTCGATGTCTTCATTGCCCTCGCCCCGGCAATGTCGCCGCCCGGGCTTGCGAACGGTATTGTTGCCTCCCTGGTCAAAACCTCGCCCGAGGTCCTTTACCTTGCCTTTGGGCGCCGCTCTATCCTGTCTTCTGCAACAATGTGGCAGGGCATCTTGTACCCACCAATCTTTGTTCGCTTGCTTGACATGTCTTTGCGCTTCCTCTTTGGCTGGCAGACTGCCAACATGACGCAATCGCAAAAATTGGCCGCCTACCCACACCTCTACTCCTTTGCGTCCACTAAATGTGTTGTACATTGGTTTCAAATCATCCGAAATGAAACATTTCAGATGTTCGACGATGAAGTCTCGGGTCCTCTGAACATGTCTCATGGAAGCCGCTACTACAAGGTCGCCAAGTTCCCGACACGAAATATCAAGACACCGGTGGTCCTCGTTTACGGAGGAAGTGATTCCTTGGTCAACATCGACGTCATGCTCAAGGAACTGCCAAAGCACACTATTGCCACCGAGATCCCAAAGTACGAGCACCTCGACTTCTTATGGGCACAAGATGTCGACAAGCTCGTATTTCCTCATGTCTTCGATGCTCTCGATTTCCATGCCCTTCCAGTCGATGGTAGCGATATAGCCAAGCGTAAGTCCGAGACCAGGCACAAAGTAACTCGGCAAGGAAGCTTGTCCACTGTGCAACCTCCCAGCTACAGTGAAGACGAACGCGGTCCTCCATCTGTGCCTCGACCTAAGCCCGCGAGTCCGGGTCTCGGATCTCCAGGACCTAGCACAGACGGTGCAGCCGATACATCCTCAAGTTCAGTCGTTGGCAACGAAGCTTCACCTCAACAACTCAATACAGGAAACTCATCGCTTCGTGAAGCAAGCTCCCGTGCAAGCCTGAGTAGCGCAAGCGATAGAGACGGTGCGAGGGTTGGAACTGGTGGTATATGGGTACGACCTGCGACACCGGCGGAGGGATTCATGAGCGATGTAAGTGCAGAGGGCAAGCACGTGGAAACGCAGCAGGAGAAGAAGGGCAGCAAGAGGAAAGGGAAGAAGTAGATACTGCACCAATTGCATCTATGTCCTTAGCAATAATCTGCAAAAGCGGTATAATACTGCGTCACTTGAAAGCCCCCTCCTGTACTGAAGCGTACTCTATCAACTGAAGCGTACTGCACTCCCCGAAGCGTACTTTGCACAGTGGGGCGTGCTGGGTGAACCAGAACATGCTGCTACATGGTCTGGAGCATACTGGACGTTGCAGAGCATCCCATTTGCACAAGAGCGTATTGCACCGGTTGAATCATGCCGGATGGAATGGAGGGTGCTATGGGATAGTATGAAGTATACTTCTTGTTGGAAGTCAAAACTCCACGTCGAAGCATACTACATGAACAGAAGGGCACTGGACTCTAAGCCACAGTAGTATACATTCACAGCAATTCACGAAACTTTACTGCTTTGATCATTGTTCTTCATTGGTGTTGGTTCTCTTGTGGTTTCATAAATACATGTCGTCGTCTCTTGGAGCCCCGCTGGCCCCCTCCAGCACCCCTCCCCTTTTCCCTTCTCGCACCTACTACCCCTCCCCTCCCCCACTCCGCCGCCATTCCTGCTTCCCACTCCTCCCTACCCACACTGGCTGTCCAGGGCACTCCGAAGAGCACCCCTGCTTCAAGACAAGCCAGCTCTCCTAATCCCTCCACCTACGGCATCAGCCAACCCGGACCGCAAGATGAATGCGGCCCAAGGAAGGCCCGCCACGTCCAGCAGCTGCCGCTGCACGCTCCACACCCCCTCGTGCAGGTCGTAGACGCCGGAGCCATCTACGCCTGCGGACGGCGAGGGGGAGTGGTGCGAGCTGACGGCTCGCCAATCTACCGCGTGGTTCGCGGCCTGCCACTCGCCGTAGAAGGCGAAGCGAGAGGCGGCCAAGCGAACCAGCAGCAAGATAGCGACCGTCACGGCAACCAGGACGGGCGACAGCCACAAACTCTGCGCCGTAGCACCCTTGACCTCCTGAGGCGTTGCAGGAGAAGCAGTGAGGGCGGTCTGCTTCTCGGCCTCAGGTTCGGTCTGGGTGCCGGCGGCAGAGGTGACCGGAGCACGGTAGGTGGAGGGCACCACCTCGTAGGAGGTGGTGATGGCGGAGATCGCCAACGGGCGCCGTTGCGTGGGCGGCCCGTCGGCGAGCGGTTTGGGAGGAGTGAGCCGGAATCGGCGGACAGAGCGCGGCACCAGCTTGTTCCTCGGTGCAAGCTGGGGCCGGACGGGGAGAATCTCCTGCATCTCCAATGCGCTCATGGACAAAGCCTTGGCGGCTTCGCCCTCCTCTTCCTCCTCGGAGACCGAGGCCGAGCTGCCAATCTCTGCCTCGAGGTTTACTACCCCGAGGCTGACCGAGGCCGGACGAGAGGATTGGGTCCGGCGGTGAGTGCGAGCACCGGAGGAGGTGGAAGAGTGCTGCTCTTTGAAGCGGCGCAGACTCTCCATCTCCTCCTTCATGTTCGCATTCTCCTGCTGGACCTTCTCCATCTCGCGATCGGCCGTTGCGAGATCGGCAGTTGCCTCATTCATGGTCTCCTGCAGCGCCAGCTGCATCTCGGTGGCCGAGACCCTCCCCTTGAGGAGGGCCTTTTGTTCTTCGAGTGCCACCGAGATGGCAGCTTTCTGCACCCCCATGGTGCCGCACTCCACGGTTTTGTCGTGGAGCGCAGCACCCAGCTGCGCCTTCTCCTCCATTAGAGAGGCCTTGGCATTGGCCTCTTCTTGGAGAGTCCGGCGCAGCTGCTGGATGAGGTCTTGTGCATGCTGGTGGACGGAATGGTCTGAGGCAATGGGATGTTCAGGCCGAATAACACTGGCCAGGCTTGCCCGCTCGTTGCTGTATTGTTGTGCAACGTGCTCGAGCGAGGCTTCGGCCTTCGCCTTTGTTGCCTCGCTATTGTGGAGGGCTTTTTGCAAGGCGTCGCGATCAATGACGACTTGTTGATAGGCGAAGCGCTCCTCTTCAACACGAGCAATACCCTCGCGAGCTTCGTCGAGCTCAGTGTTATTTGCGGCAATCTCGCTCTTCTTTGAGTCAAGCTCTGCTTTCGTTGAGATGAGATCGGCATTAGTGGCAGTGAGCTTGTCAGTTTTGGCGGCAAGCTCAGTAGTGGCTGCGGTGAGTTGTGCGGCAAGCTCAGATTTGTGTGAGATCAGCTCAGCATTAGTTGCAGCAAGCTCATCAGCTTTGGTGGCAAGCTCAGCAGTGGCTGCAGTGAAACGTGCGGTAAGCTCAGCTTTGATTGTGGCAAGCTCAGTGCGGGCAGCGGTAAGCTCGTCAGCTTTTGCGGCAATCTCAGTTGAGGCTGCAGTGTATTGCGTGGCAAGATCAGCCTTGGTGGCAGCAAGCTCAGCATTGGTTGTGGCAAGCTCGTCAGCTTTTGCGGCAATCTCAGTCGAGGCTGCAGTGAATTGTGTGGCAAGCTCAGCCTTGGTGGCAGCAAGTTCAGCACTGGTCGTGGCAAGCTCGTCAGATTTTGCCGTGAGCTCGTCAGATTTTGCCGTGAGCTCGTCAGCCTTTGCAGCGAGCTCATTCGATGCGGCAGTATACTGTGCCGCAAGCTGAGCTTTCGTTGCGGCAAGCTGACCTTTCGCTGTGGCAAGCTCGTCAGCCGTCGAAGGATCTCCAGTGAACGTTTGAGCAAGCTCGTAAACCGTCTGATCAAGTTTAGCGTTGGTAGTGGCAAGCTCAGCCTTGGCTGTGGCAAGCTCAGTTCTGGCCGCCTTGACTTCTTGTTCAAAGTGCTTGTTGACGACAGTCAGTGTCTTGACACGAGTATCGGACTGAGTCCAGCCATCTTTGTAGTCGTTCATGATCCTCTCAAAGCTCTCGCACTTGTTGTTGAGGACTTGGATGGAAGCTTGGGCTTGAGCAAGGGTAGGGTTCGAGGGGGTGCCTTGGCCAAATTGAGCGACAACCTGCTCAAGGCGGGTGCTCAGGTCACTGTTGGCCTTTTCAGATTCCTTCAGACGGGATTCGAGAGTGGTAATCTGTTGTCCGCGGCGTTTGTTGGCGGCGGTCAGGTCAGCCAGCTGCTCAGCAGCGCCTTCGCTTGTAGTAGCACCGGTGACCCGATCAGCGGCGGCGAAGACGAATTGGCGGACTTCGTCCTTGAGCTGTTTGTTCTGGGCCTCAAGGGCGCGGTTGGCAACAACGAGATCAACGCCGGCAGCTTGCTCGAGCGAATCAACCCGAGCCTGAAGAGAGTCGTGGTTTTGCGAGAGCACGTGGTACTGGTTGCGGAATGTTTCCAGAGTATCGATGGCCTGCTGCTTGTCGTTCAGGGCAACCTCCCAGGCTTCATCGCAGAACTGAGCATAGCGGACAGCTTGTTCAAGCTCGGTCTCGCCCGCAACGTGCTCCTGAAAGGCAGGCGGATTGTCAGGTTCGTCATTGTCGCTTTGTTCAGAGTCTAAAGCTCCGGATGCGGGTGCGAATGTGGCTGGGGCCGGGCTGTCAAGCCTTGGCAGGTTTAGGTCATAGCGCACGCCAGGGTCCAGCAAGGCATCGTCCTCCAACATGAACATTGGCATGTCGGGCAGGTCAGGCAGCTCAGGGAAGAAGCCATTGTCGCCCTCGTTTGGAGTGAGATAGTAGGGAAGAACAGGGTAGCTGTTGTCAGGAGAGCCGGGAGGAGATGGGTAGTTGTAGCCCGAAGGAGGAGGTGAAGTTGACATTTTGGTGTGCTTGTTCTGGAGAGTTCAAGCGGCGAGGCGAAATTGCAGGTAAGCTTTGGTGAGCTTGGCTTGCAGTTGCTAAAGGTAAGAGAAGATGCTCGTAGCAGAAACAGATGATGCTGTGGTTTGTTGTGGCCTGTCGTTGCTTGAAGTAGCGAGACGAGAGTGCAAGCAAGCTTTGGTGAGCTTGGATGAGAGTTGTTGAAGGCAAACAAGGATGCTGGCAGCAGGAAGAGATGAAGCTGTGGCTTGTTGTGGCTTGTTGCTGCTTCAGGTAGCAGGACGAAAGTGCAGGTGAGCTTTGGTGAGCTTGAATGGGAGATGTTGATAGCAAAAGATGTTGGATTGCAATCGAGGAGGATGAAAGCTTGCCAACGAGGATGAAAAGGGGGATTGCAAGGAGAAGAGCAGATGGCTGAAGTGGCGGGCGGGGGCAGGTCATAAATAAAAGTGTGTGGCCGTGACGCGTGCTCACTTGTTTGATGAGTTTCATCATCACTGAGGCCGCAACGCCTGTTACCCTCCCAACCATGTTTCAAGGGGCTTCCTGCGCAACGACCCCCCACTTGACAATACACCATGCGAGACTGCAAGTGTTATTGTGGAAAATGTTACATTGATTAGGTGCGTATTGTCGAGCCGTGCTATCAAGGAGTTGAATGGAGCAGCTCGCACTTGGGCCAGCGGCCATCATACTGTAGAAAAAGGTCATGCTGTCCAATTAAGCTCACATATTGTCTCCTGATGCCATGCCAATTAGCTGTCCCGCACCAGCCTCCCTTTTGCAACATTGCCACTATTATTCACCACGACCCTCAGATCGTATTGTCCCAGATCCAGGTCAACGTCACGTTTCCCAACCATGGCTTCCGCGCCAAACGCCAAATGCGGTGTGAATGTATCTCTCTCTGTTGGAGGTATTCAAGGATCTTCAAAACCTTTGAGCTGTTTCCGAGGACCAGAGGGGACTGCAGATTACATTAGCAGACTCCTCTTGTAGTGCTCTTTGGAGTAGGGCCATGCGTACTCGGATATGTCATAGGTATCTCTGGTGGAGGCTTGACGCCAAAGTGGCGATCAATGGGAAACTTGACAATGGCGAACAATGGGCCGGCCAATCCAATGACTAGCGAGTAGAATATGAAGGGCTTCTCATGCGCGGCCCAGCGACAATAACGGACCGGGTTTCGCCAAAACATGGGCCAAGGCCCGGCTCCAGACATGACGGCGGTATTGTGCGGATGGCGGGCTCGACGGCAGAGGAAGCGAAGAGTGAGAATTGCTAGATCGAGAGAGCTTGAATAGTAGTGAGAGCACTCGCAGTCAGACCTCCACACCATCCACCGGCGGCCGGAAAAACCACCGTCCGACGCGCAACGTAGCCATTGAGCTGAGCCGCGCCTTGCTCCACGCCCTACCCACGAACGAATTAATGATTTGATTCAAGAGACGAAAGGGAGCTCAAGTTAAGCAAGATGAAGGCTCCGTCGTTCCTTTCGGTGCTTGTGCTATTGCTTGTTGGCGTTGCACATGCCTTGAGTTCCAGCGGGAGCAGGTTGCTGGTGGTGACGGACGACCCAACTCAGAAGGGCAAGTATTCAAAGTTCTGGGCGGACCTAGAGGGTATGTTTCTCCCTGGTATCACTATGTAAGCAGTAGATTCTGTGGACTAATCTGTCGTCCAGGTCGTGGATTCAGCATTACTTTCGAAAGCCCAAAGTCGGATCCTGCCCTGACACAGCACGGCGAGCTCAACTACGACCATCTCCTCATTCTTCCAACCAAGCTCAAGGCCCTTGGCCCCGCTCTGACGCCCCAGCTCATCCTTGATTTCATGAAAAAAGAAGGAAACGTCCTCCTAGCCCTCTCGTCCGGGACAACGACCCCAACCACGCTCACATCTCTACTACTCGAGCTAGATATACATCTTCCTTTGGAGCGTGATGGCCTTGTCGTTGACCATTTCAATTTTGACGCGCAGTCTGCTGCAGATAAGCACGACGTTCTCCTTCTCCCTCGCCCCGGCCCCTTGAGGCAGGGAGCTAAGAACTACTTTGGGGGTGACGGCTTACTGGCCGTTCCCCGCGCAATCGGCCAGACATTGGGCAATGCCAGTCCCCTCCTCGCGCCGATTCTACCTGCCCCGCCAACAGCATACAGCTATAATCCGTCTGAAGAATCCGAGGCCCTCGAAGATCCCTTTGCCACTGGCAAGCAGCTCTCCCTGGCCACTGCGTTCCAGTCCCGCAACTCCGCCCGCTTTTCGGTCCTTGGATCCGCTGAAATGCTTGAAGATGCATGGTTTGGTGCTACGGTCAAACTTGGGGACGCTGGCAAGACGAAGACTGCCAATCAAGAGTTTGCAAAGGCCTTAACCGGATGGACTTTCAAAGAGCTTGGAGTACTCAAAGTTGGTCACCTACAGCATTTTCTCCGTAAAGGCAGTGACTCTTTGTCGGCCAATGGAACCGAAGTGGCGGATTCCGAGCTAAATCCTAAGATTTATCGCATTAAGAATGAAGCTGTATGTCGCCTGCCCTATTCTACAAAGCTGTCTTGCTAACGTACACCCCACAGACTTACACCATTGAGCTCTCGGAATATTCTGTTGACCATTGGATTCCATTTGTGCCCGCAACATCTGATTCTGTTCAGCTGGAGTTTTCCATGCTCTCTCCCTATCATCGCCTTTCCCTTGCACCTGTTAGAAGCACCTCGAATTCCACCATTTACGCTACATCATTTATCCTACCTGACCAACACGGCATCTTCAACTTCCGCGTTAACTACAAGCGACCATTCCTCAACAACGTGGACGAGAAGAATACGGTGACAGTAAGGCACTTTGCGCACGATGAGTGGCCGCGCAGCTTTGCTATCAGTGGAGCATGGGTGTGGATTGTCGGCATCTGGGCTACCGTTGTTGGGTGGTTGGGCTTCTGCGGTTTGTGGCTGTGGAGTGCTCCCAGGGATGAAAAGCGAATTGTTAAGAAGAGAAATTAGATTATGAAATCTTCCCAGGAAAGGGGAGGTGAAAAATCCATTGCAAGAGCATTTGACGGGCATGGAATGTAACAACAGCACCTATTTTTTGGGCCGGGCTACCATTCTACTTCAACTACTTCCGGATTAAACTTATAAACTCTTTAGCCCTCGGAGAACAACTGAAGACACCTGCTTGTATTCCGTTGACAACGAGTTCGTGAATTTCAGAACCAGCCTAAACTCCAGCTTCAAATACATTCGGCCGTCCAGGCCTTGTACTGACCCAGATTCAAATCCGTCTCGACCCATAAGCCCGAGCAATTCATGGACAGCCAGGACGATGTCGGTTCCTTGGCTACTGCTCGTTATTGGTCTCATCTACCCCACCGTCTTCTTCGCTGTTAAACTCTTCATCTTGGTCTTCTCCTTCTTTTTCTTCTTCTTGTTTGTCCTCCTCACTACCTTGCTCTTTATCGCATCCTGCTTCGTTGCCTTCTTCGCTCACCTCGTCTTCGTCAGCCAGTGACTGCGAATCAGCTTTCGCACCTGCATGTTCCAGCATCTGATCTGACCGCTCCTCGTCCAGTCTCTGCTTCTTCCCCACTGCTTCCACCTCCGCGGCATCGAGAGACAGACGGCGCTTTCTGGTCGCTATCCTTGATGATCCATGACCATGAACGGAAGCAAGTTCAGGAACAAGCAGATTTCGTTTTGAACTTTCGAATTTATTGTATGGATGCTTGCTTTTGGCGGTTCTGCCCTGAAGCATTTTGGCATGGCCTTGCACACCACGGTTGAACTCTTCAGCAGGTCGTCCAGCAGATTCGCGAACCTTGATCCATGGGAAATCCTCCCTGTATGTTTCCGTGCATGTGAGATAGCCTTGTGGCCAGCGCTGCACATCCAACATGCTTTTATTCGCAACGAGTGGTACAACAAAGGGCTTAATCGAATCCTTGATCGAATCAAGCACCTCCTCGAAGCGCGTGCGAGCCTTGCTACTCAACGGAAATGTGCGGCAGAAGGCCTCAATACTCTCATGCTCGGCATAAGCGTTGCCGCCCGCGGCGAGTGCCGTGTACAGGCTGTAACCGCCGTCGGGTGCGTGGCGATGACGGTCACCAACGATGTATTGCCCGAGCCAGTGGCGGAGAAGGTTCATGGCCATCCAAGAGAAGATGTCCTGCTGATAGACGGTTGCACGGGTGGGTGTACCTTTGCCACGCGTCGTCACGCTCCCTGGCCCGACATTGAGGCTGCCCTCAGGTTTACGGAGTGCTGGATCGTAGTGGCCCATGATACGCATCTCGACAGCCGTCTTGATGTCGTTCAGTAGTGCGACCTTTCGGTACACAATTGATTGAATTGATTGGTCCATTTCATGGAATTCGGCCGTCTTGCTGAGGACATTGAATTGACCGACGGCATGACAAAGTGCCTCGGCGAAGATGAACTCACTCTTGAGACGCACGGAGAGCTCGGCCCACTGGCATGGAGAGACTGCGATAGCGCGCAGAAGAGACTGACCTTGGGAGATAAGAGCACAGTCGATGGGAGATGCCACGCAGCGAGTTGCGCCTATAGGCTCAGCGATGGTGAGAAGACTCACGGCCGAATTGACCGTTGCATTCATGGATGTGCTCCCACTGATATTGAGGATGAGAGGCTGATGGTAGGCCGCGCGGAGGAGGTTGTCAAAATGCTGGTAGCACGGGTGCGGCGAAGGGAGGCCATTCTCGAATGGCGCTGGAGGTATAGCGTTACGGGGACGCCCATTGGAATCGAGAGGCTATGGCAATGTTCAGCTGATTATCTCAGGCAGCCGCGTTGCTTTTGCTACTTACGTTGAGAACGAAGTGGGCGAGCTGGCTACCAAATGGTAGTCGAAGCTCAACGCGCCATCTAATGAGATGGTCTTGCTTGCGAAGCTTTGAACTTAGATGAGCTGCACTGCTGTCGGTGACATTGAGGCGAAACCATGCAATGTTGGCGCATAAGATTCGGGAATTGAGATGGTATGTCCTTTCTGGAGACACAATGATATGAACGTCAGCATCTGGATAATGCGGCCAGTTGTCGTCAAGCTGCGGCCCTCTCAATGAAGTCATTGTACGAAATAGCTTGTTCGAGTAGTAGGTGCTGAGTGCTTGTGGTTGAATAAGGTCGCATTAGGAGAGGCTTGCGTTTTTAGGACCCTCAAGAACCAACGGCAAAATTCCCAACGAAGTCAGAGGGTGCTGCCTGAGGAATTGGTTGAGTTGGTCTCACATTTGGTAATCTTCAGGAGAAATAATGGTCACGAGCAGAGTCAGGGTTACTGCACAAGAAATGGTGCAGGAGGTGGACAATCTTTAAGCTCATAAAGGTTTTATCTGAATAATACAACTGGAGGGTTTCACTCCGCACATTTTTCATCTTGATGGAGCACGTGGGAGTGAATGCCGCTTCTGGTGAATTTGGGGGGCGCATGACGTACCCTGTCATGATGCGCACAGTTGTCCTCACATCTCACCCCTCAGCGAGGAATTGGCACTCGACCGTTGATTCCAGGAGTGATTTCAAGCTTGTATATTGGCGGCTATGGTAATCGCATAGAACGGATTATGCGGTCTGCTGGCTCATAAGAAGACCGTGAAACTTCAATTTTTCCTGGAAGGTCTGAAATGGAAAGAAAAGCACCCAGGATCATCGGATAACACTACTTGCAGCATTGAGGGACAGTACCCATTTGTACTTTTCGCTTGCCATTTATCTTTGGCCGATGCGGTAGTTCTCAATTATTCTTCGTGTACAAGCGAGCGGGTATAAGACGTTATGTGCCATGCTGCAGACTCTACACAATGATGAAGCAGACGGACGATCAAATTTAACCCAACCTATCGACTTGAATCATGATTTGTGTCCTCGAGACTAGAACACGATGTTTCACGGTTCTGTCCCCCACAACTGCTTGTGGAGTGGAGCACAGGTGCGATCTCGGAATTTTGTCACGTTTGGTTACCCGGGGACTTTGGCACGTCTCCAGTTCGCTTGAAGAGCTCCGTCATCCTTGTGGTTGGACGAGTGTTGTGCCAGGATGAAATGCCTGATCGATGACAAGGTCTGCCAGAGCTGAAGCTCATTGTGCTCCTTTTATGAACTATGGCAACTCGCGAACATCCCCCCAGATTGTCAGCGCTTTTCGTGGTATGCTTCGACCAGCGCATTGGCTACACGCTGTCGTGGTCTAGGACCATCCCTGGCCGTGAGTTCCCAAACTCTATCTCTGTCAAAGCAGAAGCTCAACTCTTTCACAGTTGACCTTCGTGGAGTGGAGTTCAAGTCACTTCCGTCAGGACTTCACAACGTCAAAGAAGATCTAGTGTTCGTCATCCATCTTTTTTGCAAGCACGCTGTATGCTAATTATTGCTCTCAAGATACTTCAATCAAGATCGTAACTATGCGGGACTGAGCGCCTTTCGAAACGATACAGCCTCCTCTGCGCATCGAAACGCGTCGTTTGCCTGCGTCGGTGCCCTTGTCCCACTCAATGGATCGCGGCTTGGAAGGATTTGGCTCCATGCGCCCGAGCTGAGACGATTGGCGGCGACAACAGATGACTCGGCGGAGCACACAAGCCAACTGGAAAGCTACTGGGAAGATTATCAAGCGCTTGACCCTGACTCTCAAGAGCAGCCTCTGCCAGGAGCCAGTCCGCGTAAGAAGGGACGGGCGAACCGAACCCGTGCACTTTCAGAGTCGACAAACCTCGGTAGCGTCCTGCCATTTTCATTTCACCCTGCGCGATCAGCACCGGATCTTCTCGATGATCTTGGACCCTTGCTTTTCCCTCTCTACCGGGCAGCTCTATTACGAAAGCGTATTCTGTTAATCAAGAAAGCTCCTGTACGCCTTTCTTGTGATTTTGTCTACCTTCTGTCCATTATCAGCTCAATACCAAACGATGTAATTGACACAATAACGATGGAAAGTTCGACCCGATCAACGTCCAAGTTCTCCGTAGGCATCACTGAGATTCCGGAGCTTGAGCAGGCGCCTCGATCGCGGGACAAACAAGCGCATGCTGACCCAGACGGAAACAGTACGACAGATGAAGTTGGAATCGAAAATGGAGATGGCGGATGGATAGCGTGCACTACTGATGAACTCTTGTCCATGAAGACGCAACTGTACGACACAAAAGTTGAATTTCCAGGGATTGGATCCAAGAAAGCGCAACATCAGCTTGAGAGGATATGGCCAAAGATTTCTGAGCCTGCACGATTGACATCACCGGCACAGTCCCAATCAAGCTCGGCAACGCTTCTAGAACATATGACAGTACGAGCCTCCCCTCGGGATGCTCGACGATATAAAGCTTTGCGCCACGGCTTGCGGCGTTTGACCGGATCTTGGACGTTCACTGACAATCCTGACAACATTGGCAGGGATTATGAAGACGAGGAACAGGATCTGCTACTTCAGCCTGAATCGGACCGAACCGGGAATGAGGAGCATGGTGCAGGACACAACGATGTGGATGAGCCCATTCCAGCCGAAAGGGAAGCAGTTGAATCGCCACCTTGGGCCGCTATTGCCTATGACAGCTTTGTGTGGTGGGCCTCTGCAGGCGAGCGAAGCATCGAAGCCGACGACGAGGAGCTGCACTATAGAGAATTGTTATCTTCGACGGCGGGCAACATGGACTACATGAGACCAGGAAGACGTGGAAGCTCAGGTTCAGTCTTCGGCTCACAACCAGGAGGCGCAGAGGACAATGGCCTCGCAGCGGCGTTAGTTGGGTACTTTCACAGGTGGACCGCGCTCATGCTATCAACTCTTGCAGACATGGTTGAAGAAGTCGAATCAAGCACGCCTGCGGATGAAAGCGATCTAGATGGCGTGAAAATCATTGTGAGGAGAGAGGACCTGGCAAGGATAGGTCTCGACTCATGGAGTGTAGGCGACAGAGAGTTCGTAAAGGAGCTATGCAAGCTCTACTTTAGCGCGGATGCAAGCGTCGAGGGGAGGAGCGTGGAGTGCTGCGGTGTAAAAGTATTATAATATTGCGTTGTAGAGATCTTTAACAGGCTTGTTGGGGCAGTTTCCAAGCATCTGTGAATATGCGGGTGTTGGCGTTCACCTGTCCGCCACTACCTTCCTCCTACTCTCTATCCGCTTTGACCTGGCCCTCCCAACTCGACTAGCGCAGTGTGAGTATGTAGGCTGTGAAGGGTCTAATACAAATGCACAGATAAAGTGGGGCAAAGTCGTCATGGAAGCTCGCACATTCACGCCGCAGCCTAAGAAAAAAAAACCAAGGCGATATCCAAAGCTACAACACGTGCCCGCATCAACCCAGGCAGAAAACATCTATCAGCAAAGCGCAACGCAGCCTGACACTGGCAAAGCAAAAACGATTGCCAGGGATGATGAAGGGTGGTCCGTCGTTACGCGTAGTCCGAACCACCCCGCTCAATCAGGAAAACGTCAAGGCTTCCATGATGGACGATCTGATGAGAACCCCCTCGAGCAACTAAGGTCTGCCGTGGGAGATGCCGGAAGAGGCCTCCTGCATGGCGCCCTTTTGGATGCACTGTGCACGCTTCTCGCTCTGAAAGATTCGAGTGGCCACCCCGGTCTCTTCGTATCCGCTTCTACATTGGACACGCGCTTTGGTGAAGGTGCTCCCATTACAGCCGTCCGCCTACTTGTTGACTCGTACTATGCAATTGCCAGTATGGGCAAAAGGCCACCAGAAGATGATATCGTTCAGCTGAGGAAGCGGCACGAGAAAATAAGCATAATGTGGAAGGGAAGCCGAGGCCGCGAGCCGCTACTAAACCTCGTCACAACACACCTGCCAAGTATCAGGAACCACGCTATGTTTATCTGTCTCGGTCTAGGCTCTCTCTCGGCTGAAGTGAGTGGGTGGAAGGCTGTTTCAATGTGGCAGCTTGTGATCTGGGAAGATATTTGCGCCACCATCACCAATAAAGAGAGACACCTGGTCTTCCAGGATCCCCTTTTCACCACAACAGACAAAATTTTCATAGCTGCGTTGGGTTACGAGGTGTCAGATAGCCCGCATGCGTACGGTCGAATTAGTGAGGGCAGCATCGTCTATACGCCCCACTTTCCACAGCGTTTGTGGCCACAAGCGGCCCGGATGGGCAAGCCAGCTCTCATCATTGGTAACAGAGTTTCCGAAGTCGCAAACGCGCTTGCGAAGGTTCCTGAGAGGAAGGTAGTGGGCAGGGCTGTGAGTCTACTGGAAGCACTAGCAGACACTGGCGATGAAGACGCTAAACACGAGGTCAGCCTGCTGCAACAAGATGTATGGGCTCGCGAAGAGCTTGA
The DNA here is from genome assembly GCA_006937295.1 of Carpinus fangiana. Lineage (NCBI taxonomy): Eukaryota > Viridiplantae > Streptophyta > Magnoliopsida > Fagales > Betulaceae > Carpinus > Carpinus fangiana. The sequence goes on from VIBQ01000136.1 coordinate 69,253, forward strand.
GATGTTCTTGCAGAGCTGGAGACAGGTATCTGTTTCCGGACTAGGTCCCGAGGAGTGTAGGGAGTGTCTCTGGGAGACTGTAATCTGGCATGCCGCACAAGACTTGGACCAGGACGAAAAAGCATGACCACCTTTTACATGCAAGTGATACGGAAAGCTATCAAACATATTGCCTCTGGAGAGTAAGCAATTGGTGTCCGTCCATTTCAACCAAGGGAGCCTGGAACACTTCCCTGGTCAGCAGGTCGCGCATTGAAGGGCTTGTCTATAGGGCAAATCGCCTCCAAGCCACGTGAAACATGGGTTTAAGAGATGTGAACTTGAGTGAGCGTTATTCGAATGCATCGACTCTGATATGTGGTGTTGACAGATAACAGAATAGGTGACATTGGTTATTCATTATCGTTTCTGCTCGGTGCCTACAGCTCGCTTCTTGCCCACACCTTGCCGCCATCAATTTGCACCAATGCGCCATTGACATGGCCAGCACCCCGACCACATAGGTATACCAGCGTGCCGGCAATGTCTGCAGGTGTCCCCAACCTGCCAGCCGGATTGCCTTTCTCGAGGCTTTCGGTACCACCCAGGCTCTCCATGAGGCCATTGGCCATCTTGGTCGGAAAGAAGCCCGGGGCAATGGCATTGCAGAGGATATGCTTGGGTCCCAGATCGACGGCCAAGTGGCGGATCAAGTGTGCGACGGCGGCCTTCGAGGCCGAGTATGCAGGGGTGCTGTTGGCGCCAGTAGATCCAATGCCTATACCGGCCACCGAGGCCGTGGCAATGACGCGAGAAGGATTCAATTTCGTGGCTTTGGCAGTGAGGAGAGACTGGAATCTGCAGCGATGGAGTTAGGTACTTGAATCTGACGAGCATGGGGATGGTGTGAGTATGGACGAAGGAGACGACTTACTTTTGGGCGCAGAAGAACACTGCCTTGACGTTGAGATCCATGACCTTACTGAATGCTTTGTCGTCATGCTGCTCAAATGGTGCGCCCCACGTCGCACCAGCGTTGGCAAACAGGATATCGACGTGGTCTGTCGTCTTGCTGACCTCGGCGACCAGACCCTCAATGCCCTTGACGGTCGATGAGTCGGCGGGTACGGAGATGGCCTTTGCGCCAGGTCGCAGACCGTCCATTTTGTTCAGTAAAGCGCATGCCTCTTCGCACGCTTTTGCTTTGCGGGAGGTGATGTACACTTTAGAGCAGCCGGCCTTCAGCAGGCCTGCAGCGCCGGAGAGACCGAGGCCGCGGGAGCCGCCTGTGACGACGGCCACCTTGCCCTCCAGGGAGAAGAGTGACTCGAAAGAGCCGATCTGGATATCGTAATCTGCCATGTTTGCTGTTTTCTTGTGCGACTGTTTGTGAGGATGATGAGGGAGTTCTAACGAGACGTTTGAAAATGTGGGGAAGACTTGCGGCTGCTTCGGCAATCATGCGTCAATTGGACCGAGGTCTGGTGTATGCAGCTTCGAATACTGGTTCATGGATCACCACTACTCCGGTTGACGACTTAAATTGAGAGATCCAAAAGTCTCGAATTTATCGGCAGAAAAATTTATTCAACTATATCTAAAGGAGCCTCCCAACTGTCGGTGAGCAAATGTGGTATAAAGCGAGCGATATTAACAAAGGAACCCAAAGCGAGGAAAAGGTGATCTCTCGGAAACATTGCCTTCTCTCATCGCTGAAACACTACTGGTAAAGCCAGTACTCGGCTGCGTATTCAACCTCAAAGGCTGCAGGCTGTCCCTGGCAGGTCGCCGGGGCATTTCCTCCCGCAGTGTTGACGCGGTACACGCCAGAGTAAGTCTTCTCGCCGCTCGCAATTGCCACGTCCTGGTTGCGGCTCAAGTAGAGCCAGCTGCAGGCTCCATGCGCTCCCGCCATTGCATTGGCTGGTGCGTTGGCGCTGCTGGCCTTGGAGACCTGTGCGTAACCCTCGTTACCGTTCTTCGTCTGTAGATTGAATACTGGCGACTTGGCGTCAACGAAGTAGTGACGGCCTATGAGGTCCATGTGCAAGAAATCGCTGTCGTCTGACTGTTTCGGATTGGGTGCGAGCAGTGCCAGCATGGGCAGGTATGGGAGGAAAGGGCTGAGCCTGGACGCAACGCAACCGGCATCATAGAGCGATGCCAGCGCGCCAGCTGCGACAGGGGCTGATGAGGGGTTCGCGGTGTCGCAGGTGTAGTTCTGGGTGCCGCGGCCGATGAGGACATGTGCGAGGGTGCCAGCTGGTGCGGGCAGAGCGTCGCCAGAAAAGGATGGCAGGGTTGCTTTGGAGAGGGAGCAAGATCTAGGCCGAGGCCAGCCCTTTTGCTTGCCTTTAGACCACGCAAGTCCTGCCGCAGAGATGAGGGAGGAAGCAATGTCGGGATCTGCAGAAGCAACTGCGTCGCGGATCTCAATGGGCAGGTTGAAAGCTGGGACGGCAGCAGCGCCAACAGCAAAGGAAAGGATCTTTGCGAAGTGCATTTTCTCTTTGTTCGTTTGTGACAACTTGTATGGCCTGTGACTAGTGTGGATCAGGCCCGGTGAGGCAAGGATGAAGGAGATTCGTTTGTTGTGCTATGCGGAAGGGAATAGTGGAAGACAGGAAGAAGTTAAGCCGTGTACCGCGCTGCTACCAGAGCAATGCAAGTCCAACGGATGCAGTAAGGAAATTCGTTCAACAAATGCAGGAGGGGAGTGGGATGCTGCAGCGGAGGAGCAGTAATGGCAGGACGAGCGGCTTAATATGTGGTGACTGCATTGTGTAGCCGCGATACAACGCCTTGAAGGCTGGCTGTCGATCCACACAATCCTGCTAATAAAAGAAGCTCAAGGCGCCAACTTGGCCGCTCGATTGGCCGAGCAGTAACCGGGCCGGCCCACATGGACAGCTGCTAAATCTTGTTTGAAGCTGCGAGAGACCTGGTTGGTGGCGGCTACGCAGGGCTGACAGTCTGGATTGCACGACAGCCAGTCATCCAGGTGATCCTAGTTCAGGTAGACCTGTAATCTAGCCGCCTTCACGGCCCAAGAGCGTCTCTGCACCATGTGTGACCGCCGCCATGGCATGTCCGCAGTCATCCTTGCGTGATATCCAATCGGCATCGCGCTGAAACCTCCCGGGCGCCAATCGACAGGCTGTGCTTGTGCTTCGCTCGAATGGTTGTTATGCGCTGTTCGTGCAGTAGTCTGCCGAGCACCCCTTCATTACATTTACATACAGTACATTGCTTAGGTCCAATACAGTGCCATGCTGGCCAAAGTTAGTTCGAGCCGCCTTCCGCCCGCTCCCCAATATTATTAGCAACAGACTCGGCCATGTGGACCACCTGTTGATCCACCGTCGCGGAGCCAGTGTAGAAGAGCATGCCAAAAACCATCATGTGCAGCGCAAGGCAGTACAGTCCAAATAGATTGCGGCTTGTCCGTGTTTGCAGTATCATCCTCGTGATCTGGAAAATGGCTCGTTCGGGAAGGCTCATTCGCTTCAGCGCACGTGCCGATTCGCGGCCCCGAAAGGCTGCAAACGGTGAGATGCGGGACTCATATGCCGAGTGGTAGCGATCGATCGGACTCGCACCACCAATCTGTATTGCCGAGGGGTTTGGATTCGTTGAGTGCGACGCGCTTGAAGATGTGTGCTGCCCGCGATTGAAGCTCGAATTGACATAGCGGGTTTTTTCGTACAGGTTGAGGTTGTCCTTCTGCAACGAGGAGACCTCTGCACGTAGCGCAGAAACCGTTTGGTAGTTCTTAGAGAGTTCGGCTTCAAGCTCTTTGATGCGTTTTTTGAATCTATCGCGCTGCGCCGTAACCATGGGCAAGATGCCCGATCCTCCGGCCGCAGCAGTTTCACCCGCGCGGAGTGACTCCAGTGTACCTTGGTTATCGAAGCCAGAGATGATCGACGACGTTGGAGATCCGCGACCTCCCTTTTTATTTGACTTCGGATAGCGAGAAGAATATGTGCCTGCAACTGACGCAGCTGGGAAGGTGTTGGTGGCTTCCTGCTGCAGTCTTTCCATGTCAGTTTCCAAGGTTGCAGTCAAATTTCGCGATCGCTCCAATTCCATATTCGTGTTCGATAGGTCGTCCTGCAAAGTCTCGAAACGGCTGTTCAGCTCTTGATGTGAGACTCGTAGAACGGTGAGGTCTTCGTTGAGTTTCTTGTTGCGAGCCATTAGCAGCTGCTCAAGATTTTGCTCTTTCTTCTCCATATTACTGTGACCTTCATCCTCTTCGTTCTCCCCTGTCGCGAATTCAATCGATTTCAGCACCTCTAACTCTGTTTTGACATCTTCGTAGTCGCTCCATTTCTGTACCTTGGCTTTCAACTTGTCGTTGTCCTCCTTGATCACGCTGAGGTCTCTTCTGAGACCCCTCAACGTCGTGTCCACTTCTCTCCTCTCAGAATCTCGTTCAAACTTGGTCGAGTCAATCTTCCTCAGTAAAGAAGAGTTTTCCGATCGCAATCTGATGTATGACGGATCATCCTCGACTTGTGCGGATTGACGCGCGCCGGATTGTGTTGCAGACTGAGCTAGTTGTAATCGCAGTTGCTCGTTCCTTGCTTCCACGTCTGCTAGGCGGGCATTGGCGCGGTCCAAATCTGAATGCATCATCTCCAGCTCGGCTGCGGATGTCCCATTGACGGATTGTGTCTCAGACTCTTGGCCCCTGTCCATGCGCTGAGATACCTCATATGACGCCTTGAGTTCTTTCAAAAGTCTCTCCTGATTTTCAGTGCGCTCTTCCAAGCTCCTCTCACGCGCAGCCCAGTTGTCTTCTTTTTCGGTCAGGACGGCAGACCATGATTCTTCTACTTGTCTGACTTTAACGTCTCGATTCTCTTCTGCCTGTTGTCTAGCACTTCTCTCTTCATTCAGCTGCTTTTCCAAAGCCTCTAGTTGACAGGAAAGCCTCTTGTTGCTCCACTGCAGCGATTTGTTCTCGGCTTCGAGGCGTGGGACAGTTTCGTCGGCAACTACCAGTGAGTCGATTGACGCTTCCAGGAGTGGGTATGGATCGGGCGCTTCGGATAAGGAGGAGTAGAAGTTCAGGAAGGATGATGACACGGTCTTGTTCTGATTTGAGACCAAGTCAATGTAACCTTGATACGACTTGAGTAACGATTTGATCTCCGCAAGTTTGCTATCCTCATCGAGTTTCCTAAAGTCTTTGGTTTTCTGAGCCAATTCTTTGCGCTCCACAAGGGCATCTCTCTGGTGTGCAACCAGATCAGATGCGGTAGTGTCAAGCTTGGGTATCAAGTTCGTCAGGTCGATATCTACAAGGAGTGTTAGCTTCGGTTCGTGAATATCTGCTGGTAAGAGTTTCTAGTACTTCTCCAAGCGGCGATAGCCTTTTGAAATTTACTACCTTCATCCATGGCGCTGCCATGGACTTCTCCAAGTGGTGCGGCAGCATCGCCTCGACTCGTCTCAGCGGACGACCTGGGACTGTCTCTAGGTACGCCGTCCATGACTCAGCTTGATGGCGTGAATGAGGAGTTTGTACCATTGAAAGCCAGTCAGAGTGCAGCTAAAGGTAATTCCATAGACGCCTGCATTGGCTGCGTTATACGTCAATGGTTGTGACACGTAAGGGAACGCGCGCTGACCTACAACAAATGCCAAGACACAGCGCCCAGATACAGCCCACAGCCGTGTTTCGTGCTTGAGCCTTGAGCTTTAATTGCAGCGCACAATCAGAGACTGAAGGCATGGAATCGAATGATGAGTGCGTGAGAGGAAGAAATCGCCAACATGGCGCAAGACGAACATGAGCTCACTTACTTGGATGCAGGCCAACAGTCTTCATCGCACCAGGCCGAGGACTCCGATGTTGGAGACATGTCTCACGAACATGACGATCATGTTGACCAATCAGATGCTGACGAGGACGAGCGCAATGAAGTCCCACACGCGATTCAATCGCCTGTCGAAAACGCAGTGGTCAGCAAACTTGACCATGTCTTACTACCCTTTCTAGCTGTCTTCTTCCTGGTGAATTCTCTGGACAAGAGTAATATCGGTAATTCGGAGACTGCACACTTCACACGAGATGCTGGTTTACGCCCGGAAGATCTTAACATCTCAATTGCTCTCTTTTTCGGCTTCTTCGTGGCCCTCCAACCAATTGGCGCTATACTCGGTCGCAAGTTTGGAATGGTGAGATGGGTACCTTCCACCATGATAGCATGGGGTCTGTGCACGGCACTGAATGCGAGCGTTAGCGCTGCATGGCAGCTTTACATTTTGCGGATGCTGATTGGAGCGCTGGAGGCTGGTTTCTACCCAACGACAGTGTCGTATCTCTCATTATTTTACACGCGCTACGAGTTTGCCAAACGGCTGGGCATATTCTATGGACAATCTGCCGTGGCGGGTGCTCTGGGGGGCATTCTTTCATACTTTATCTTTTCTGCTGTTCCTCCGGATCCACACGAAGGTGACGCACCATACATTTGGAAACCATGGCAGGTTCTTTTCCTTGTGGAAGGAAGCTTAACTGTGATGATAGCATGTGCCGGTTTCGTATGGTTGCCACACGGTCCCGGCACGGCATGGTTCCTAAGTCCTAAGGAACGAGTAGCTGCGAAAAGTCGTATTCTTCTTGACAGACATCTCCTGGAACGTCAAGGTGCTGACCCGTCGGCTGACAACACGCGTTACAATGTCGAAGAGAACCAAGTACAAGAGACCGCCAACTTACTGTCAACAACCACCATATCGAGTTCATATGCATCGATGCAATCCGACGTTGGCATAACCACAAGCGATATCCTTAGCGCATTGCTTGATTCAAAGGTATGGATCCTCCTTTGTCTCAACATTCTATCTGCTATACCGGCGTCTGCTTTCTCTTTGTTTTTGCCATTGGTGGTTGCAGGATTTGGTTTCCCCCCCAACACTGCAAACCTCTTTGTCGCACCACCATTTGTTCTAGGAGCATGCACCCTAGCCTTCTTTGTCTGGTGGAGTGACAAGCGCCAGGAACGGCTTCTACCAATACTGTGGGGCCTTGGAATTCTACTCATTGGTCTGACTGGAGCGGTATTCATACCACATGCATTCGTACTAGCACGATATGGTGCGCTCTGTGTGTTGATGGGTGGATCTTATGTGGCATCTCCACTCACAATTGCATGGCTGGCAGGAAATATACACCACCCAGGCAAGAGAGCGGTAGTACTTGGAATTAATGGGTGGGGCAATCTTGCAGGAGTGTTTTCCAGCCTTCTGTTTGCACCTAAATGGGGCCCTGATTATGCAACGCCGTTTTTTGTGACGTTTGCGTTAGTCAGTATAAGCTTCATGGGTTTCGGAGTGTTTCGATGGGTATTGATACAAGAAAACCAGTCGAAGCAAATCAACAAGACCCAGGACCGAGATATTTCTGTCAAATGGCGCATTCTTAGCGGCATAGAGAACAAATGGCCTCATTTGGGAGTAGATGCCGAGGATATCATGTCTCAAGAAGCGCAACATGTGTACACATTGTAACGCATCCACCTATATACAACGTCAGAAAGTGTGGCAGCTTCATTACCATCTCCCTGATTTAGTCATCCTCGTCGCAAAGGAAGGAGTGACGGTTATCGGTAAGCACTCAAATGGCAAGAGCGTTCCTTGATAGGCATCTACCGTCATCGGCAGCCATTCACTGGTACTGCAGAGTGACTAGGATGGGCATGTGAGGACCAGGTACCTACAGCCCGTTTGCTGTCAGTTAGAGAAACTATGCTTCGCCAAAACCATGACAATTTTCTTCTTACATGCTCTCGGGCACACTTAAATCACTACGCTGTTGGATAATGCACTTGCAAGGTCATACAGCATCGTAGAAGGTGTCCCTGTTAACTCACCATGAGTTCCAGGCACTGGTATATACTGCTTTATCTGACATTGTCGAGCGTTTGATGTCCTGAGATCTTATCTGTTATCGACAACGAGTGGCTACGACTTGAAGCTAGCAGAAGATGTCTTGTAAGGCGCGTCATAGCCTTTTATGCATGTTCTTTTAACCTTCATGGACTCGGCAGGAGCAGCTTTGGATTTATAGCCTCGCAATTACCCCTGCATTATAATCTCACAACAACGCCCGCCTTGACAGCCTGAGCTCCCTCACACAAGCCCTTCCAAACGCGGTCAATCCCTTCCACACCCGACTCCCAGACAAGCTTCTCATTGTCAAGGCCACTATCTCTGATGTACTTCTCCCATGACTCCTCGAAATTCTTTTGATACGCAAGGGCTCCTTGCTGGAAAATTGCGGAATCTTTGACCCCACTTGCATTGAACTGAATACGGCAGGTCTTCTTTGCAGTTTCTATTCTTTGTTGTAACTCAGTAGTTGAGTAAGCCTTCATCTCATTTCCTACACCGATCAAGGTCGTTTTCACTCTTTTGGTGTCGTTTGTGAGGGTTGAGAGGCGGAATACTAGTTCTGCAGTTACATGTTCGGGGGCTCCACAGTCAATGACAACAACCTTAACTGGGGCCTTGTTCGCAACCCAGGATAGAATGCTCCCAGATAGCACATCAGTGTAGCTCGTGAATGTTGTCGGCATTCTGTCGTTGATCTTCTGCACATTTTTGACAAAAGTAGGCGACGAAGAAACCAATACCATTCCTGTCGGTCCTAGCTTTTCTGTATTTCTATTGTTAGACATTTGCCAGGAAAGACTCTGAGCAGTCTTGCTCGCCGCTCCGAGGATGATCAACACCGCCTCCCTTAAATCGGCGTCCCCTTGAGTCCAATGTTGAGTACCAAGTGGGTGAATTGGAGGATCAGGGTTTTGAGAGAATGTAACGGTGTTGAGAAGATAGCCCGCCTGCCCAACAGGTTGGTAGAGGGAAGTCACTGCACGCTGCTGTTCGATCTTCCCTGTTTCTGCCAACGAACCCTCAAAGGACGGTAAGGGTTGAAGGACATAACGATTATATAAGTTCATCAAACCTTCTCTGTGCTTGCTAAGTTCCAACCAGTTCCCTGTCAGGCCATCCGGCGAAGGACATAGCTGAAGGTCGACTGGAGCGGAGCAAGTAGGAACAAACCCGTAGAGTTCTGATCCTCGTTTGATAGATGGAATTGATGATGCTATTACCGTACAATAGCCCCATGCAGGAACAATACCCCAATCTTTCGATGTGATTTCTGGGAATGTTGTAGAAACGCTCCTTGGAATAGGATAGGTATCCCACCATTGAAGACCAGGAACACTACCACCTAAGGCGTAGGAGAGATTGTTCGCAGTAAGCGCGAGTAGTTTGCTTCTTACAGATACCGTATTTGGGGGCAATTCCGTAACGCACTCGGTGGATGGAACGGTGATAGTTTTGTGCACGGAGCTATCAGACTTGGAGACAAGGTGTATTTGCTCGCTTTGTTCGGCCATGATTGGAAATTGTCATGGGACAATGCACGCGAATCTTGGATTGTTCTGCGTTACAGATAAGACAAGAGTTGGAAAAGAGTATAAGTATAAGTATTGAGGCCGGTGAATCATTGAAGTAAGACAGAGCGGTCGCTCGTTAGTAACTGCGGGGCCTTCGGCACGTCGGCTGATCACCTCCTAGCTCCCCAATCATATTAAACCTACACGACCGAACCTTCAAATTAGACATTTATTATGCCAAGAACTACACTTGTAAATGGTAGTTGTTTCATGAGGCGTTTACATCTCATGATTTATGTGACCATAAGTCAGGTCGGAAATGTATGATGATGCTTCAGAGAATACTATCTGAGCAAGCTGCCTTTCTCATTATCTATGTTTCTTTAGTTTCGCATGAATTCGTGGCGTAGTAGATACGTGACAAAATTATCGAGCTCATATTGATTGTCAGTTGTGCGAATGACCACTACATAGAGCATGATAGGTTACACGTAATGCCTATATGCCAAAATAACTTTAGCACCGTGTTGCGTGCTTCGAAACGAATTTATTGGGCTCCAGACCTTATTGATATATAACATGGACCCGTGCGTCATCTAAAAACATTCAAATTTTCTAATCTGTTCATTACTAGCATGACAGCATATAGCATGAATGAATAAGCAAACGCCGGTCATCGTAACGTAGACTGGTGGAACTATGCAGCTCCGAGAGTAGGAGACCTACAGTGAGTGACTCATTTTGTTGCTAAGCCTAAAGCGCACGAAGCACCCGACCAAAGGTGAAGCCACGTCTTCAAAAGTTAAGAAACCAAGTTTGGTACATGTCATATTGCGGACAATGTATAGAAAAGCCCAGGCAGATACATCTATATAAAAGCCGTGATAGAAAAACGCCAATCCCAGTCCGACCTTAGCCATCTTATTTGCGTGGCCAATCAAGTTCGCAGACCAGTTCAGGCTCTATGCGAAATGAGGAGCGTTGAGAACTATACCCATGATGACGCCGGCAAGAGTACCAGCAATTGGAATGGTGGCAATCCACGAAATGACGAGAAGGCTGACACGCTGCCAGTTGACCGCCTTGAAGGTGCCGTTGGTGAGGCCAACGCCGACTGTGGCGCCCGTGATACACATGGAGGTGGACACGGGCAGGGAGTATTGAGAGAAGACAAGGACAGTGATAGCTGCGCCCATTTCCATAGAACAACCTAGACGGAGTTAGTACTTATATAACAGTTCCATAACGAGTTCCCAGGATGAGAGACAAACCTCTGCTTGGAGAATGGTAGGTGATCTTGTTGCCCATAACTTTCATGATGTTGTAACCGTAAGTGATGAGACCAATGGACAAGACAGCAGAAAGAACAGCAAGCTGCCAGATCGGAACGGGGGCCTTAGATGAGGTGGGTGAGCCGGTGGACCATGCGGAGTAGATGGCAGCCCAAGGTCCGGCAGCGTTACCGATATCGTTGGCGCCGTGCGCAAAGGATGCAGTGCAGGCAGTGAGGACTTGGACGAAAGAGTAAGAGTGCTCGACTTCGTTACTGTATTTGGTGGCATGCGAGTAGACACTTGCCATACGCTTCCCCTCTGGTGTGCCAGCGATGCCAGTCTGTGCAGCGTGGATGTCATAGTTAACGCCATATAGGGCGCCGACGACTAGCATTGCAGGTATGCGCTTGAAAAGAATGCGGATGTTGTGAAGTTCGTAAATGGATCCAGGACCTTGAGGATTCTCGTGCAGTGTGCGCATGGCCCAGCCGAAAATGCCACGCTTCTTTCGGAGCTTGACGTGCAGCCTTTCCGTGGCTTGGGCTTGGAGCTCCTTGTGGGTGAACTGTGATACTTCCCCTGTACCGACAGGTGCAGCCTCAATTGTGGCTGGGTTCTTCTCGTTGCGGAATTCATCATCGTTGGACGAACCGAGGCTAGAAACATCATCATCGTCGTGCTGTACAACAGCATAGTTGGGGACGACAGCAACTTCGGTGCCAGTGGGAGCCGGGCGTCTGAAGAGCAGGGGACCTTGAATGACATGGTACCAACGGACTGAAGGATCCTTGATGATCACTTTAGCGTACACGTAAGGGACAAAGAAGAGAGCCGACAGAAGAGCGAGGCCAGCACCAGTGCCCATAACTACGCCGACGATGAAGGAAGGGGACCTGGCTCCAAGCTTGAGGTTTGGGCTTCCCTTGTAGACGATGGAGAGTGTGCAGATGGTACCAGCGATGAGGAAAAAGGCAGGCGAGGTGTAGATGGCCCATCTGACAGGGTTCTTGCGAACGTGTACGACCAATTTGATGAGCATGAAAATTGTGGCACCGAAGCCGGCGGCAATGACCGGGGCCATGCCGAGACCAGCGAAGATGGCGCCCATGCCTTTGCCGTTGTTCCAGCCCCATTGGACATTTCTAGCACCAGCCACAGCGACGCCGACACCAGCAACGGCAGAGATAAGGGAGTAGGTGGAGGAGACGTGGGCAGAGTGTCGCGTGCACCACATGACCCAGCATGAGGCACCGGCAAGTGCGCAGGTGAAGGCCAGCATTTGGACACCGGGGTTGTTCTGGAAAACAGTATTGGGAATGATGCCGTTCTTGATGGTGTCAGCGGTACGAGCACCAACAGTGATGGCACCAAGCATTTCCATGACGGTGCCGAGGATCATGGCCCATCTATAAGAGATGGACCTCGAGGAGACACTAGTTGCCCAGGCATTGGCGACATCGTTGGCACCATTGTTGTAGACATCGAGGAAGGCAAAGAAAGTGCCAATGACAAAGAGGTAGGTATATTCGGAAAGGACCATGGTGACGGCAAGCCGAAAGGCTGTGAGTGGTTGTGAAGAGCAAGACCGGATCTAACTGTGAGACAAGAATCTCAAAAGGTAGATTAAGCAATCACAAGCAATTGAGGATGATCAAAATTCTGATGTTCCAAGGTTGGGGGTGGTGGAGGCCCGTGTATTTATGATACCGCCGGAGTCCAAGAAACACTTTGACCAAACGTTTGCTTCCATTTTTTCCACTGAGCTGCGGCGGCGAATGATTGGGGCTGGGCGTAGATCCTCCTGGTCGAGCCAGAGATCAGACTTGTGGACTACCCGTGTAAGTTTGCCTTGGCAACTTGCCGTTGGGTCCAGATCTGATACCTGAGCGTGGCATTTCCGCCGGAATCCAATTGCTTCCTTTTTCAAATTTGCAGAATCCATACAGGTCTCATCGTATAATACAAATATCATGATAGTTCCGGTGACCGTCAATTGACAGGAATCTCAACATTTCTGCTATGAGGCTCAGCAACCGCGCAAGGTTATGCAACGCCGTCGTGAAGAGCACAAACTGCTTAGTTTGGTGAGTAGTTGTTCATTTGTCGTGCTTCCCGGGTTTAGACTGTGACAGCTTGGCGCGATCTTGGCTCTTGGCAACTACTCACCAACCGGAAATGCCGCTAGCCCCACGTGTGAAAAGCGGTGGTGTAGAAGCGTCGCTTGCGCTCCGCTGCCAAGCTTGTCGTTATTTTGCTGCTTCTGTTGGCTGCGAGTCTAGAACGCAGATGCTTGGCAGTGCATAATCTTTCAGATCTGCAGAACAAATTCAGAGTCCAGCCGTTTTAACTTAAACGCGCCCCACCATGCGCTGGCCCACGTGCCCGACGTAAGCCTCCGTGAAAGGGTCGCCTCCAACTTCAGGATCCACATGAAATTGTCCAGATGCATTATCTTCTTACTTGGCGCTCTGGGTGCCCTCTCAGGCCACTAAACCTTAGCACAAGTCAACAATCAAATTGTGGTGCAGATCTCAGATCTTAGTTTATTTTGTAACCTTCCCTCCTCATTGGTCTGGCAGACGGTATGATATGTAGTACTATCTCGTAGGCACTAACCTTCTGGTCATATTATGTGTTCACTTGGTGTGAGTGCTGCGCTTCAAATATCTAGAAATACTCTTCATACTTGGTTTGACCTTGAGAGCCTTTTACAACAAGACTGCGGCATCCTGCATGCAGTGCCAGTATGCAAAAACCAGAAAGTCTGCCTTCCGTTGTCTTGAGACTCGTTTGAAGCAGGCCTCATTCTCTCCGAGCACGTTTATGCTCAATCACATGAGTTTTTGTCCACTGCTAACAGCAATAGTACCTCTTCTCACGATTCTGTGCACAAGTCAAGCTAACAGATAGTTCTAAAGGATTATGACAAAACGATCTAGCAGTAGTGAGATGGCAGAAAGCAACTCTGTGCGGTATCATGGTGCCAAGCCCTTTTTGTTGGACGAGTTATCATCAATATGTGTGAGTAGCCTGTGTCGTCTTTGAATTTCACTTCATTTCTGTTCCTTGTTGTAGTGATTTCTTTGCTGTTGTTCTTGTTGTATCACTTGTTTATCCGTTGCGGTCTATGAACCAGCGATTCACGCTGTCACACTCAGATGGACTCGCGATATATTCACAATCTTCGACACTTTTCATAATGGTTCGACAAATACACGGTGTCCATAACCTTCCATATAAGTGTGGATGTTTCACATCCGGCTCGGATCTCTAAGCTGGAACAAGTACCTAAGACATCCGAAAGATCGCGCGGCCGCAGATGAAGCCCAAAGACTTGCTATGCCACTGTAAGAGAAGTATACGGAACGTACGTGACTGTAATATATGATTTCTCACATCCATTCCTCGTTTCATTGACATCGGTGGATGATCTTTCGCACGCCACTAGTGCGCTCAATACAATCGGTATTTCAAAATCACATGACGTAATGCGCTCAACCCCTCTTTCTAGGACAAAACAGGCTATATAAATACAACCACATCTTTTCTCACGAGTGAAAGTTGATTGTATCTAGACCATCGGGAGACCTTACTAGCGAAATTGATATGGAGCGGTTCGCATCACGGAGGGCTCACCTTGATGGTACTCAATCATGGCCTGATGAGGTCACCATCAACTACATCGACTGTCGTCCAGAACCTCACTCGGTTGAAAGAGGTGTCCTACTTCTAATTCATGGATTTCCCGAAACTTCGTACCAATTTCGATATGTGATAACCCATTTTGTCGCTGCGGGTTATCGTGTTGTTGTACCAGACTATCGAGGAGCAGGTCACTCATCTCATCCTCGCGAGGGCTATGCGAAGTCCACAATGGCCAAAGATCTGCATACTCTGCTTTATAATCATTTAGGTCTAAAATCACCAGTACATGTCGTCGGTCACGATATTGGTGGCATGGTTGCACATTCCTTCGCATCACGCTTTCCAACGAACACCCTTTCAGTGTGAGCAGATGGTTTTAGAGTTGGCGCATACGAACTAATACCCTACAAAGCACATGGGGAGAGTGTCCTCTTCCTGGGACCACAGCATATGACGAATTCAAACATACACAGGGTGTATGGCATTTCACGTTCCATTGGGTAAACTCGAGACTTGAGCCGATATGGACACCACGGATCGCTAACACGACTATAGCAAATAGATCTTCCGGAAGCGCTGGTTCATGGCCGCGAACGCATCTATCTTAAACACTTCTATGACAGGCTTTGTGTGAATCCCACAGCCATTGATGAGACCGATCTCGATCATTACGAAAGCATGTTCGCACAGCCAGGTGCAATGCGTGCTGGGTTCGATTTATATCGAGCATTCCATCTTGACGCCGACGAGAACCGAGCACTGCTCAAGAGAAATGGAAAGTGTACAGTACCTGCACAAGCACTCAACGGAGGGGAAAGCTTTTTAGCCGGCATTGCGCAGAGCATGATTAGTGAGATGTACGAGACCTGGAGTATCGCAACAGTTGACTCCAGTGGGCACTGGTGCGCTGAAGAGAATCCACGTATGTTCCTTACCGAATTGCTTTCAGGCACGCGTCACTGATATAAACTTCCAGGTGACTTCGTGAAAAAAGTCCTTGATTTTATACAGAAATATACCGGTAATTAAAGGAGTTCTCACTTGCTCATGGAATTGTATGTGTACGTGATATATACCTAGCAGTGCATTTCCTCGGTCTGAATCCGGGCATCATTTTCGAGCTTGAATCAGGTTCATACAGGTTTCAAGGACCTTTAGTTTCATCAACTCTCAATAACAAAATTTACTGATAATAATTGGAATCCTGGAATGAGAATGGATTTGGACACTACCCAGCAGCCGCTTAATGAAACATGACCTAAGATTAAACTTTTTAAGTAGTGCTATTTTAATCGCCATTATTCAGCTATTGGAGCAAGTGAAGTTTTAGATCTACTTAGGTGGCCCTTGGAATCCAAACTAACGTGCAAATAGGAAAAGGTTAACACAAGAGACGGTCAAATTTGGTTTTGTGACGCCTTTACTGAGAGGAAAGATGCCATGCTGCCTGCATAAAGAGCAAATGTCGCCCTTCACTTCTCTATGCTAAGAATATCTTTGAGCCGCTTTTCTAATCACAGGCGAAAAGGCTCCTTGATTTCACTGAGTCCAACATATGTCTTTCCTACTATGCCACTCCTGCCCAAAAGCACAGACATACTCATCGTCACACTGTTTCCATGCGCTGAGGAGCATAGCTAGCTCATCAGACTTTCGCTGGAACCACGACTTGGCGTGCTGCAGTAATGAGTCGGCCAGCTCAATGCACAGATAGTCTGATAATTGGAATTTTGCACAATTTGGTAAGACTCCGAGACGCAGAGCCACTCGTATCTTCTCGTCTGGGCTTGAGTTCTTGAGCATGTGCTGCTGTAACTGACTGAAGCGCTTATGGTAAGGCGTTTGGTCAGCTGAAATGACATAGGTATCAACAAAGTCTCTGATTAGCCTTGAGTAGTCGTCACATTGATCTTGCGTTGATTCATCGTTCCCATGAGGAATTACGACAAGCAGGAGGCGCACGGTATAAATCGATGGGATTTCTTTGGAATGAATGAGAGATTCCATATAAGAGATCGTTGTCTGAATGACTGGCTTTGTATGTTTTGTCCAACGGCAATAGTTGGAGGTTGCACTTCGTTCGTAAGCGAACTGGTCCAGGATTTTGTGCCAATGCTTAGAGATCAGAGAAGAGCTATCAAGGATAACTCGGATCTCTCTAGAAACATTATCGTGTAGAGTGGCCAATGTGACGGAATCAGAAGTCGCTGGTAGCAGTTCATTGTTAAGTAAATGCGCAGAGCTCTGAAATGAAAGACTGTCGTAGTATGACAACCAATGACTCTCAGCTCCTTGTTTCAACTTTCGGTCATGTCGGACTTTGAAGTCGACGGCTCCAATACTTGGAGGCGGTGAAAGTGCAAACATGAAGCGTACATGACGAATAGCAAGCCATTCATCTGATAAATATGATAGATCTCTGGAAAATATACTGTGAAAAGCACATGGGTGCACTGGAGCGGCAGGGAGAAGATGTGCGCTGTCGCTAATGCCGTGTATGCGACAAAAGATATGCATCCATCTGGCATTTGTGTTGCAAGAGCGCAAGACAACGGGAACAATGATTTGATCGAAAAATTGCTGTCGCGATACGGCACTCCCGAGTTGAAACTTTGCAGGCGCCGACAAAATTTCGTTGAGGATGGGAGGGCCACCGCGGACGGAATATGGCTCAGGTAGCTCTTTCTTTACTTCGGCCGCTTTCCAGTCATTTTCTGACATTGGATATCGCTCGTTGAATGTACCAGCGACCCTTTCGAGTTGCTTGAGAATCTCCATGATTCGTTCTGCGAGCAGCGTATCAGTACACGTGACGAGAACATCTAGTAGACTTTCAGTAGCGGCGTGGCGAATGTCAATGTGCTTCGTTTCTTCAAGTATTTCCCCGAGAACCTCGATTGCCAAAGATGGCGCAACGAAGTTTGCACCATTCATTAGCTGGGCGAGAAATTTGACTGTCGAAACTTTGACGAATGGTTCGTTTGCTGTAGCTCTTGCGATTGATTTGACCAAGTCATGTGCTTCTTTGTGAGAAAGCCGCCGGAGAAAGCCAAGGGTGAAGATCTCTCTATGCCATGAACTTGCTTGAGGAAGTTTTAAAAGAACGAATGCTATCAAGGAGATGGCTAGACGGGGTCGGTCGCTTTTCGTCAAAAGTTTGAGGAGTTTCAGTGCAAGAGCCTCTGTCTCGTGAAAACTCGCTGATTCTATAGGTGTTTGTTGCAAATCCTCAAATGCACTTAATGCCACATGCTCCAGCAAGATTGGAGGTATCAAACCAATCAAAGACTCAAGTTGTAACAGGGCTGAATGACGAGAGAGTTCCTTTCTTGTCAGGAACATCTCGTCCAGGAACATGGCCGGATATCTTGGGCTCTCAGAAGTAGCTGGGAAGGGTTCCAAGAAAATACGACGGAAACTTTTGAAGGGGGCATCTAAGTAGAGCATAGTCGAGGCAACCACTGCTTCTCGCTCGTCAAAGCTTGTACATTCGCCCCATATTCGTGGAGGTTGATAGCCTTTGATCACCGGACATGGAACCTTTCCCGGGAAAGGTGTAGAGTTCAAGTAAAGAGAATCAGAGAACGACATACAAGTAAACCAATCGATAGTTCTGATGGGCACCGGCTTGTCTTCTCTGAATGGCAGCCGTTTCCAAGCTGGGTCCCATTCTACTGGCTCAGCCGAAAACTCTTCCAAGGGCAGCCTAAGACAGTATTCTTCAGCTTTCTTTGGAATAATGATGTCCTCAACGGCTCTTCCAAGAGCCCTTCGAAAGATGGATTCCCATTTTTGCTGTGACTCTTGTGTACTCGAGTCTGGCTCATCGAAGGATTTTATGGCATGCTGCCAGGCTTTCTTGATCGTTTCTGGCCGCTGCATAGCATCTTTCCCCAGAATGTAGATCCTTAAAGCTAGAGAGTAGCTATCAAGAAATGGTAAAATTGCTTCCCCAATTTCCTGGAATTCTGGACAATGGGAGCGAGCGATTTCAGTGGACATGAAAACTAGTTCTTCAGCACGAGATGAAATATATGGAAGGAATTTGTCTGAAGCCAAGTCCAAGATGTGGGTGCCAGTCCGTTGAAAAGGCTGTAGAAGATGGACTAGTGGCAGACCCCGTGCAAATGGTACGGGTAGGGCGGCGACTGCAGGATTTTGTCGGCTTCGGTACTTATTCCATAGGTCGTTTCGAGATCTCGCTAAGTCATCCAAGAAAAACAAAGCCGCAGAAGATGTCATATGGAATGGGCGGCGATCAAGCTTTCCTACATGACGCTCTTTGAACCAACCCAGCTTTTCGTTTCCTGGCTCAAGAGCCTGTGCTTCAATGTCAAGCAAAAGATCCTTTGTCGAGTTGAGAATAGCTTGCTGAACATGATTCTGAAGAGGAGCGATTCTTTCCAGACGAAGCTCAGCAATCACTGAGGGCAGATTCAGCACCGCTTCCCAGTGATACGCCTGAAACCAAGGCTCTCTCAATGAAGCACAAGCAAAATGAAACAATGTGAGAATGATCTCATTTGCCAGAGGTATGTTAATTGCCGCTGTTTCAGTAGCATGCTTGACATCTACCACAAACTCAGCTCGCGAGATTCCACCGGTACGGTCAAAATTTGGTATCCCTACCAGTATGTCTTGACTCTCAGCCAAATGTAGGGAATTTTGGAATAATTCGGAGAAGGTCAATGGGTCTCTGAGAAAGCGCTCTGCCCATCTGACTGTCGTAAGATAGATTTCCGGCGATCCACTCGCAATGGAATAGTGCAGCGCGCCTTTAGCGAAAGTTGCTCGGTCAGATTGCTCTCGAGCAGTCTGTGCTTTTCTCTTCAAAGAGTTCACGGAATTTGTGACTTGGATTAAGGCACCATCATTGTTTCTATCCAAAAGTGTAAAGAGAAGACCCTCTTCTGCGTGGCCATTGCCTGGCATACTATGCTTGCGGGCAACACTGTTTTGGACATGAGAGGACAGAAAGGAGTCACTTTTTGCATTCATGAGGCGAGATAGCAGTTTGAATGCGTCTTTTCGTGGGATACTTTGAAACAGCCAGACTGGCCATTTCTCAATGCTCGATCCCCTCAAGCTCTGCACCGAATCAATCACCGTTGCTCTTGGTTTTGAATTCTCCAGAATGAGCTTCAAAAAAGGGATTCGGCGATTCAATGCAATGTTGTCGAAACAGGATCTGTATTTTTCAATATCCTGGCTCTTTTCCAAATGCTGAGCCTTGATCAGCTTGCACAAGGAACTCTTTAGTTGGTGATTGTAGGACCAGCATACCACAGCAATGAAGCCAAGTTCTCGATTTTTGGCATATTTGATGTGGTTAACAGCGAGAAAATTTTTGGAAAGATATTTTACAACGTGCTCGAGTATTTGCGCCATGATTCCATGTTTGTCTGATTTGCCGTCTTTCCTATAAATGCGTCGTACCAGGGGAAGTACAAGCACGTCGAAGAAAAAATAATTCGACATTTTGGTAGGTGGACCTGTGGTTGTGCTGATACGAGCCAGTACATCAATAGAGAATTCCATGGAAGGAGTTAGACCGGAAGCGTTCCTTGGACCGTGTGGAAGACAATGAAGCAGTTGATTAGTGATCGGAGGAAGCTGATCACCTGTGTAAAGTGCATCAATGACTACCTGTCTGCACGAATTGATATCCAAGGGATTAGACTGTGAATGTTGCAACTCGGGCTTATCGTTCAGTATATCGGCCCTAGCGTCGGCTGAGCATGCTCGAAGCAACGAGGAGTATAAAGCGTGAATTGGGCGTGCATCCAATCCGTGATCAGACATGACGGCCTTGCAGATCTCATCAACCCACTGTTGTGAACTCTGGAAAGTGCGGCCGCTCCGAGATCTCAGAGCGGTTGATAAGTGTTTGACCTCGTCGACAGACAGAGTGTTGAACATAGTTACCAAGGCCTCTGTATCGCCAAGAGCATCCCGTATAGGTCTAGTATCCCAGTGTTTAAGAAGCCATCCTACGTGCTTGAGGCCGATCCGTCGAACCTGTACAGAAAAGTCTTGTTTGATGGCAAGAGCTGTCACTTCTGGTGATTTTGCGAATGTTAACCAGATGCTAGTAATATATGGTGGCACAGCACTGGTCTCAACACCATGAAGAATGTGCTTAGTGATGGCCAAGATTGTCCATACTTCGGTCAGCTCGCGAAAGTATTGAACAATAGAAGCGTTGTCAGATGTTCTAAGCTTTCTGTAATTCAGGGATGCCATAGTGAGCTGATACTAATGGTAGGGGCGCACAAGATCGAGTAGTGAGCATTCACCATCAGGAGATTTCGAGCCGGGGGTCGATTATCTTTGGTTCCCCTACTTAGCTTGATACTTCTTTCAATGATCGTAAGGCTAGCAATAGGGTGTATTGGAAAGCACAAGAAACATTTCGAGTGTGGCAGTCACAAAGACCGTGCATGTAAGCCCAGGAAGCTGCGGATTATTTCCGCCCTGTACCCACGACTTGATCTTTTGGTAGTCAACCTTCTAAGTAATCTCAGTTCCTTGCTCTGCTGATCATCATCTAGCTGCGGCTAAGGCTGCAGCTGAAGGCAAAGTTTTCGTTTCAAAATCAAAGAAAGCGCGCTTTGGGTATGTGCGATACGCAGACAGATTTGCAGAGTGAAGATGCGAGATGCGAGCTGCTGTCTGTGCGGCGTTCCGTGAACTGACCAACAGAGGGCGCACGCTGCTATAATTAGCAGTCGGACATCGCATTCTTGGCTTGATCGTCAAGCCATTGACATAACGTTCACAACCATCCGAAACGCATCTCGTGGTGCGCAACGAACAAATATAAAAGGCCCGTGACAAAACTTGAAATATTTAAGGCGTGCCGCAGAACACACTACTATTCCGCGGAGGTCCCGCGCTCAACATCTGAGCCGAATCACCGATATCTATGATGTATCACGCCGCATCTCTCGAGGACTGTATCCGTCACAGACACAGCATTCGCTTCTTCAAACCCGATCCAGTCCCCATCTCAACGTTGAGGTCATGTCTCAAGCTTGCCCAGCTCGCTCCATCCAATAGCAATATCCAGAATTGGCGGATGACTATCGCAACAGGCGCCGCCCGTGATCGTGTTATTGAAACGCTGTGGAATGAAGCGTCTGCTCATGGCCCCGAGGTGATACCACCTTTGCCAGAAGATTTCAAGCATTTCCGCTCTGAATTCGGCCGCGAGCTGTACGGCGAGCACGGATACAACATTCCGCGAACAGACAAAAACGCCACCAAAGCCGCCACAATGCGCAATTTTCGCTTCTTTGACGCTCCTGTGGTCGCCGTTATTCATATGCCCAAGAGCATGTTCATCGTGGACAGTATGAGCGTAGGCATGTATGTGCAGACTTTTACGCTGGCGATGACGGAGCAAGGCTTGGGCGCTTGTGTACAGGTGGCTGTTACAGGTTATCCGGAGGTATTGAAAAGGGAATTTAGACTTGCGGATGATCAGTTGGTGTTATGCGGCATGGCTATTGGTTGGCCGGTTGAGGATAATCCAGTGAACAAAATTGTCATTGGTAGGGAAGAGTTGGACAAGCAAGTAACTTTTCTTTCAGACTAGGTTACAGATCCGGTCGTAGGAAGGCATAAGAGCGTTCGTAGTAATATAGCGTTATTGACCTTTGTGTTTTTTGCGCAGTGACCGGTGAGGAGGGGGAGGAACAGTAGCAGCAGCAGCACCAGCAAAAGAAGAAGAAGAAGAAGAAGAAGAAGAAGAAGAAGAAGAAGAAGAAGAAGAAGAAGAAGAAGAAGAAGAAGAAGGAGGAGGAGGAGGAGGAGGAGGAGGACAACGACAAGGATTACCTCTACTTTATAATTGCAGGGTACAGCCGTTCAATGGATCCACGATGACTATTTCGATTTGTTGCTCAGACGTATGCGGATGCTATGATATGGGGGCAGGGGACGGAAGCGCGCCGTGGGGACGCTAGCGAGGCCGTTAGGAGGGCTGGAACAGTCTATATTTTTCCTGACCTCTCCATTCTCAAGACATCAACTTAACGACCCAACCGCTCTTTGCGTGTGGCCAAATTATTATGAGTTTGAAACGCCCCAATCCTCTATTTGAGCCTAGCTCATGCCCCGAAGACTTCACGGTCGGCTGGATTTGTGCTATCACCGCGGAGGCTGTGGCTGCAACCGTCCTTCTCGACGAGGAGCTTCCCGCACTTATCTCAACCAACAAAAACGACAACAACATCTACACCCTGGGAAAAATTGGGCAGCATAAAGTTGTGATTGCTGTTCTCCCCGATGGAGAATATGGCCTTTGTTCAGCTACTAGCGTTGCAAGGGACATGCTGAACACCTTCCAGAACCTCCGTTTTGGATTTTTGGTCGGCATTGGTGGTGGAGCACCAAGTCCGATGAAAGATATTAGACTTGGCGATATAGTGGTGAGCTTACCCATGAATGGGCATGGCGGAGTCTTCCAATATGATTTTGGAAAGATGGCGCAAGGGCGGCCTCTGGAGCCCACACTTTTTCTCAACCAACCACCCACGGTGCTTCGCGCTGCAATCAACTCGCTCAAAGCTGATCAAGAGATAAATGGTAATCGAATTCGGGAAAGAATTGATGCGGTATTGATGCGCAAACCACGGCTGTCGAAAAAGTACGGCAAGCCTGATCTGGTTTCTGATCGACTTTATCATTCTGATTTTGTTCATCCCTCTCACATCGAAGGAAATTGTTCCGACTACTGTGAAAGAAATCCTGCGAATCTCAAACGCCGAGAACCGCGCAATCCAGACGATGATGATCCTGTTATCCATTACGGTGTGATCGCATCGGCCAACAGATTAGTAAAAGATGCTATGTTTCGGGACTCTCTGGCTGAGAGTCATGGCGTCTTATGTTTCGAAATGGAAGCAGCGGGGCTAATGAACAACTTTCCTTGTATAGTGGTGCGCGGAATATGTGATTATTCTGACACTCACAAGAACAAGGCTTGGCAATGCTACGCTGCGATGACTGCGGCTGCATACGCAAAAAGCCTTCTTGAAAAGGTTCATCCAACGAAAGTGGATGCTCTTGACAGTATCAAGGTAATGAAGAGTATGTCCATACTGGCCTGTGCCTTGCAAGCTGTTCCTAGCGGATGTCAGGCTAATAAGACACTCAAGGTATGACAGAAAATGTTGGCCGACTTGTAGATTACCAAGATGAAAAACAACGCCGTGCCGTTCTCGGGTGGCTTTCCAGAGCAGATTTTGCTGCAAGGCACGCAGACTGTACCCGAGAGCGGCAACCTGGGACTGGACTATGGCTTCTTGAATCACCTGAATACCTAACGTGGACTCGGCAACGTGGATCAACTTTATTTTGTCCGGGCATTCCTGGAGCCGGAAAAACCATGATTACATGTGCGGTTATTGAAAACCTTAAAGATATCTGCCACAAAAACAACACGACGGGACTCTGCTACGTCTACTGCAATTACAAAAGTCATCATGAGCATAATATATTCTTCTTTCTTGCCAGCATGGTGGAACAATTAACGTGGAAGTTACCTCTTCTGCCCGGAAGTCTGACAACGCTATACAAACGACATTCCGAGGAGAGAACAAAGCCAACAGTGTCTGAATATGTGCAAATTCTCAAACTCATCTTGGAAGGACTCTCTACAACTTATGTCATATTTGATGCGATAGACGAGTGCACATATGAAAACAATCTCTGTCAGAATTTGCTAGACGTCATTTTTGGACTTCAACGTGACTGCCAGTTGCAGCTTTTTGTCACTTCACGGTTCATTCCCGAAATTATGAGGAGATTTGAAGGCACAAATTCTGTAGAAATTCGTGCTAGTAGTCAGGACGTTCAACGATATCTGGAGGAAAACGTAAAAAATCTCGCGGCTTGCGTTCAGGAAGATGTAGCACTGCGCACGGATATTTGCACGACGATTGCTGAATCCATAGAGGGGATGTAAGTCTTTTCCTGAGCTTGTGGCCTTTTTGCTTGTGGCTAAGAATATGAACAGGTTCCTGTTAGCAAAGCTTCACCTGGACTCTTTAAGAAATGAGAGGAGACCAAAGCAGATAAGGAGCGTATTGTCTTCGCTAAAGTCCCGAGATCCTCTCAACAACGTTAAGGCACTGGACTTAGCTTACGAGAAAGCAATAGAAACAGTCAACGGTCAACATCCAAATGATGCGGGCCTAGCGAAGCAGATCCTGTCGTGGATTGTATATGCCAAAAGACCACTATCAATTACTGAGCTTCAACATGCTCTAGCTGTCCAAGATGATGCGAATTTTGATGCTGTAGACCTCCTGAACCCTCAGGACATCCTGTCTGTTTGTGCTGGACTCCTCACAGTAGATGAAAATACTCGAATCGTGAGGTTCCTACACTATACAGCGCAGGAATACTTTGAGAAAATGCCTCAAATTTGGCTACAGGATGCACAGGCAGCAATCGCGCTGGCCTGCATATCATACCTGTGCAAAGACGCTTTTGCTACGGGCGTGTGCGACAGCGATGCAGCATTTGAGAAAAGGCTTCGAGATTTCCCGTTGCTTGATTTTGCTTCTCGCTATTGGGGTGATTACGCTTCCAAAGTTACCGCTGCCGAGTTACAGTTGCGGGCGATGGACTTCTTACGTCGCTCTCAAAATGTTGCCTGTAGTATTCAGGTATTGCGTTGCTCAAGACACCAGTCCCACGAATACAGCCAAAAGTTCGCTTTGCACTCTTCCGGGTTGCATCTAGCAGCACACTTTGGATTGAAACTCCTTGTTACCAGCATAGTAGAAAACACTGATACAGTTACAGACCTCAGGAACAGCTACGGGGAGACACCGCTGGCATGGGCTGCAAAGAGCGGCCAAGAATCAGTTGTAAAGCTTCTCGTACAACGAAATGACGTCGATGCCGACTCTAGGAATAAATATGGTCAAACACCTTTGGCAATGGCCGCTGAGGCCGGTTACATGCAGGTAGTAAAGCTTCTAGCGGAACGCGACGACGTTGAAGCCGATTCTCAGAGTACAAACGGTTGGACACCTCTATTATGGGCAGCCATAAACGGCCACGAGCTTATGGTAAACCTGTTGATCAAACGTGATGATGTCAAAGCCGAGTCTAGGGATAGTTTTTATGGTCAGACGCCGTTGTCATGGGCCGCAAGAAATGGTCACGAGTCGGTAGTAAAGCTCCTAGCCGATCATCATGATACAGAAGTCGACTCGAGGGACAGTGCAAGTCAAACACCATTATTATGGGCTGCAAGAAATGGCCACGAGTCGATAGTCAAGTTTTTCATCGGTCGCAAAGATGTCGATGTCAACTCTTGGGATTGCGTATATGGTCATACCCCACTGTTTTGGGCCGCAAGAAACGGTCACGAATTAGTGTTACAAACCCTCATCCAACGCGACGATGTTGAAGTCGACACAGCAGACAGTTGGGGTCGAACACCGCTATCGCGAGCGGCAGAACAGGGCCGTGAACTAATAGTGCAGTGTCTCATCGCGCGCGCTGACGTCGACATCAATTCCAAGGATGAGTATAGTCAGACGCCGCTAGGATGGGCTGCAGAAAACGGCCACGACTCGGTAGTGAAGCTTCTTGTTAATCGCGATGACATCGAAGTTGACTCTAAGAATTACAAAGGTCAGACGCCGCTGTGGCAGGCCACACGCAATGGTCACGGTTCAGTAGTGCAGATACTACTTGAAAAAGGCGCCGCCGAGGTGCAATAGCGCAGTTACAGGCTGTGTATTTCTCGCGGCCTGGATGCATGCAGATGCTACCCGTCAGTCGTGCTGTGAGGCCTAGCGTATGGTCGGATCTGTGCTACATAGTCACGTCCTTCGTCATTAGCGCGGGTCATAAGCTACTTTCTAACGACTGTGTGCTTTCGCAGTCCGTACCAATGATGTGATCTTATCAGACAGAGATGAAGGCGGGGAGGAAGACCTGTCACGTAACGCAGTGAAAATCTCCTCGCTTATCTTGTTCCAAAAAAGTTTTTCAGATCACGAGAGCAAGGTACGCCACGTCAGTATAATTGGTGGCCTTGTTGTAGAACCTTTTAAGGTGGCGTCAAAACCATAACGCTATCCCTATCACGTAGCTAGCAATTAGCAGAGGCTTCCCACGGCCAGATCAAAGCCCTCTACTTAAGAAACGGCGAGTATCTTCTTTGGCCTGCTTTCAAAAATCCTCTATTGTCGATTTTTTTGACTATGAAGATGTTTTTCATTTCTATTTTATCACTGGTTATTTCGTTGTTAGCTTTTTCCGCTGTAGCCCAAAACGCTCCTCCCTACGATGGCAAGTACTACGATGTCTGGTATCCCATAGGATCGAATACCACTCCCTTTGCTACAACCCAGAACCGGCTGTTTAAGATTAACGGCAAAGCGCAGTATCTCACTGGTGATTATTGCCTCCCTGTACTTTGAATCTGCCATTAATTATGAACAGGTGCTAATGCCTGGTGGGTTCCACGACTACGTAACAACTCGGATATTGATCTCATTATGGATCAATTTGTCAAGGTGCCGTTAAATTGAAGAGTTTCATATATGAGATTTCTAAATCTTTTATCCAGTCTGGTATGAAAGTTATGAGGTCGTGGGCTTATGCGACTTTCAATAATACGAGTGTTCCACCGTCATATTATACGAGTATCTACGGATCTTGGTTCCAGCTTCTGAACAAAAGCGGAACTTTTATAAACTATGGAAACTCAGGTTTCATCCTTCTGTCCGTTTTGTCTGACCTTTGCTGACTAAGTGCAGGCCTTCGTCAGCTCGATTATGTTGTCCATGCTGCCGAGCAGCGCAATCTCTTCCTCGTCTTGCCTCTAGTCGATTACAACAGTGGTGTTGGCGGCATTGACCTCTATCAGCAAGTCTTTGGATGCAATGAAACACTATGGTACACGGATATCACGTGCCAGAATGCATATAAATCCTATGCTCGGACGATCATCAATCGCTATAAATCTTCACCGGCTGTGTTTGCCTGGGAGATTATGAACGAACCAAGATGTCATCTTGCCAATCATAGCGGCTGTAATACAACGATAGTTACAAATTGGGCGTCGCAATTCAGCGCGTGGGTCAAATCCCTCGATCCACATCACATGGTCACTCTCGGTGAGGAAGGCTGGTTCACGCCGAAAGATGGTTATGGCGATGGCACTTATGCCTATCAAGGAACTGAAGGGATGGACTTTGTGAATAACTTGGGGATATCGACGCTGGATTATGCTACCGTTCACTGTTACCCTATCTCCTGTGAGTCTGCTGGTGACATCTGTTGCATCGATTTGTTGTCGTTATATACGCCATAGCTAATTGATCAGATGGATACACTACGAAAAATGGATACGGTCCAGCTTGGGGTAGTACTTGGATTACACAGCATGATCAAGCTGGCGCTAAAGCGGGAAAGCCCGTGGCGGTAGAAGAGTATGGCGAGGACGCTGCATACACAGGCGTTGCAGGGTGGCAGCAAACGATTTTGAACAACACCAGTACGTCAACGATTATGTTAACGCAGCTCCGGACTGATTTTCGATGCAGAAGTTGCATTAGATATAATATGGGATTTTTCTGCGCACACGCAGGAAATCGGACCATGCAACACGAGCTGTCCTGTCTACCAAGATGACTTGTCCTTGTTCTACAACACTACAACGTATAATCAATACATCATCGCCCACGCACAGGCAATGGCCAAGAAGGCCGTTTCATAGCTGAACTTTCATTAGCAAATTTGATTTCGCTCTATCTGCCACCTACTTTCATTCGAATAATGCTATCAAGAGCTAGGGGTTCTCGGGCTTTAATCCGCGAGAGGTCTGCTGCAGGAAACATTACAACAACGATTGCTTAGGATATGAGCTTTGTCTTCTGCCGGTTCTGCAAAAGAATAATCGCTTTAAGGAGCTATGATATTACACTATTTATTACGCTTAAATATCAGCACATCAAGGACGAATAAGCTTTGCGCTCGTGACGTCCTCAATACGCGCTTAGGGTATCTCGCGCGACAATTGGACACTGATTTCGAATCTGTGAGAGCTAGAATGGCCTGGTTTTGATCCAGCCGCTATATCATATACATGTGTTATGCTGTGGTAAGCTAACAAACATCGTCCGACGGATGAATTTGTGGTCCGGCTCATACCGCGCCGAGGTGCCGATGCAAGCTCGGCTAGCGCTTAACAATACTACCGAGGACTTCACACCATATTTTTCTGCAATCTTATATATTGTCCAGACCGCATAGTTACAATGCAATGTTCGACTTTCAATTCTGGATCTGCCATACTTGCCGCAACCATGGCCGTAAATCCTAAAGATTCCATGAAGTCTACTTGGCGAACAGATGAGACAAAGCGCACATGGCCGCACAAAATCATACACTTCCTCGATTCACACCCCACGCGTCTGGACGAGCCAATCGCAATACATAAAAAGACGGACCCGATACCATACCTCACCGAGTGGTCCTGCCACTTGTTCATCCTTCTACACGCCCTATGGCCCGTCACTATTCAACATGTCTACTACCATTACATTGGCCATAATTTCAACCCAATAGCTACCTGGTTTCTCTACTCTTTCGCATTTCGAACAAATGGTTACCACGAAGCTAGTATACTCCGCAGACTTGGTCACCAATATGGCTTCCTTGATGGTGATAAGCACGACCGCGACCAAGTGCCAGATGTTGGTGGTGGCAAAGTTCTCGCGTCTATCTTTCTTACCACGGGAATCCGGCCGCTCTTCACCATATTCATGACATACAAGCGTCATGAGGCCCCATCTTTTAGTTGGTTGCTTCCTGTAGAGCTGGGTCTGTATGCTATCATCCTTGACTTCTGGTTTTATATCTACCACCGTTCATGTCACGAAATTGATATACTGTGGAGGTACCACAGGACGCATCACTTGACTAAACACCCTACACCATTACTCTCAGCATATGCAGACAAGGAGCAGGAATTTTTGGAGATTGCAGTCATTCCAATCTTGACCTATTGCACACTTAAGTATGTCGGTTTTCCCATGGGTTATTATGACTGGTGGATCTGCCACCAGTACATAATTTTCTCCGAGGCATTTGGGCATAGTGGTCTACGAGTCTATTCGACACCGCCGGGTGCCGCTTCATGGCTCCTACGATTAGTTGACTGTGAACTTTTGATTGAAGATCACGATTTACATCATCGAAAGGGGTGGAGGAAAAGCCATAATTATGGTAAGCAAACACGGCTTTGGGATCGTATCTTTGGTTCATGTGGGAACCGGATTGAGTCAGATATCTCAAACATTGATCCCAATGTAACGATCAATCTACCCTTAGTATAGAATGATTTATCATGTGGCTATATTACTAATACCAGTAAGCATCTCACGAAGCACGTATATAGGTGCTCATTCAAGACAATCCAGCAACTGCATTATACTGATTCGTTCAGCTACTAATACCATGTTGATAAGTTATCTTCTCTCTAATCCTTCAAGCTACGTTACCCTAGGTGCCTGAAGATCATTTCGTTCCCTCCAAATTTTTGCAATGCACGGTAAGCACAGCTCAAAATATGATAATGTAACCATGGTAATGCGTTAAAGTATAATATTTTTGACAGAACGAATGTCTTCTTGCTAGAAAGGAGTGAATCAAAGTTTAGTGATATGCGAGTTGAAATAGCGCAGCCAAATTGATCACATGGAATGGATACAACGTACACGTCGATCAGCAGGAGAATCCGCATTCAAGGTCACGATCGCCACTGATTGTTTCGGTCAAAAATGTCCGTGGCAGCAGTAAAGAAGTCTCACCTATCATTTCTGCCGACAGAACAACGATTATCGTTACTAGTATCCCACTTGTCTCCCGCGTACATAAAGCAGATTGGATCCTGATCATAATTCCTTGCAGTAATTTCCAGTGTATATGGCAGGTGGCTAAAGATGCTCCTCGTTTGGTAGTTCGGGATGCGAATGTCTGTGCCGCCAATGTTATTGCCCCTAGCATCTTTGATGGTAACGACATATCCTGAGCCGCGTTAGTCATTGGTCAAAGTTAATGAAAAGAGGTAGTACAGGAATCTCCGCTTCTATTGTTATTGCTGTAGTTTTGATACTGAGTTACATGGAAGCCACAGTATCCTTTCGCGTAGCGAGAATCAATGGTGTTGGGCTTGGCTAAGGGGGATGCCATAGCTGAAGTCGCGAGAAACGCCCCAGGAAGAACCATGAACTGCATGATATTGTAGCTGGGGACTAATATTTGTCTTCGTGTACGAAAGGATTTTCTGAGATTGTTGAGGGAGACACATAGTTTATAAAAAAGCCTTCTTTCAAAGTTTGCAATTGCTTGGAATGATTGGATTTGATTGCGAAGATCTAGATGCGGCCTCTTTCG